>LZPO01057048.1:0-12536 GCA_001675575.1 Neotoma lepida
TTCAGTTAGCTCTCTTCTCCTCATCCCTGCTTCCTTGGATGTAGGTTTTCTGAGCTGTATGTATGGGCCATACTGCGTCTGGGGAATGAGGGCCCCATGCCTGGTGTCTCTCATCAGACTTGGTTTGATTGCCTGGGATAAACGACCATCTGACAGTGCTGCTGGGCACCCAGCGCTCAGGAATCAGACATCAACTCTGCCCTCCAGATGATGATCATCATCTAGAGACACCAATGGCCTCTAGGGGACCCATTATTACACATCCATAGCAAAGGGTGAGCATCCANAGTGTCAAAAATGCACTCCATTAACAGAAAGCGTCCAGCAAAATGAGAATGAGACAAAGAGAGGCAGCCTTCTTTATGCTGTTGTGTTTTCCTGTACCCTTTATCTTCACCATCCCTGGGTTTTTCAGATTCTGAGTGGTGTAAGAGACTCTCACTGGTCCTTTTTGGCTCACATTTTGAACCCTAGGATTCGGTCTCTACCCCCACCCCATTCTCTACCTGAACCATATATACAACGAACAGTTAAATGAGAACCATCCATTGAGGGTTATCAGTCTTAGACATCAATCATAGCTTTAAAAAGATTGACTTCTCCCCAGAGGCTTTCTCTCAGACATGGTTGGTATGCTGTCAGAGAAGCAGATGGGGCTACATGCATCACGTATGTTGGCTGAAAGAAGCAAAAATAAGTCAAAAGAGTAAGAGCTGGGAGGCTTGTACCCGAGCCTTGACTCTGGCATGAGGTGTCTCATAGGCTGTCTTTGTGATCAGCATCAGTAAACATGAGGCTGCAAATGACGGTCTGTGTTACATATGTAATGACTCGATACAGTCCCAAGTACAAAACTGTGTGGGAACTGCAAAGAAATCAGTGGCCCCTTTCGTGGAAAAAAAAAAAGGAACACAATACTTAAGAGTGGAATTCTGCTTTGTGACAAACAGTCAGTATTGAGTAGCAGTATCTATATAGGAAGAAAATATCAGCCAAGGATAGGTTATATAAGTATGTTTCTTCTTCTCTGGGCATGAGCTCGCCTTTAAGTCAGAGCTTTATCTGTGGAACTCCTGTGAGGCCAGGTGTGTGAGTGGACCCTATAGAGGTTTCTGTTCGCTTTTATCTGGCTCCCTAGAATATTATAACCACAAAGATACCCCAACAGATAATAATAGGTGGATTTAAAATCCCAAGCTTTCCCAGGACCCTCTCTGGAAGAGGCTTCCCTACCCAAAACCCACAGTAAGACAGATAAATTCTTGTTTCCCCGTGTGAACCTTTAAAATCTCCTTTTTTGTCTGAGAGTATTGCTCTGATTGAGCTCCAATTTCACATGTCTAAGTGAGGGACATTTTAGCTTCAACAAAGCTCCAGCCTATACAAGAGGCTTTAGTCTTCTCCCTGGGTCTGTATTCAAGGTCAAGAATTCCACAATGATGACTCCACTCCTGCACACTCCCTGTCTCCTTCTCTCCCGCTCTCCTTGGGCAGCTGTCCAAAGCTGCTTACAGTGAACTGTCTATAGTTCTCATTCCTTTTCCTGTCTGGCTCCCAAGTAGCATCATCATCCTGTTCAGCTATGCCTTGAAGTTTTGTTGTTTAAATTGAACCCCAACATTTTGCAGTCTTTTGTTGGGAAGATAATGCCAGGTTATCATCATGCCTGCCCTAATGACAGAACAGCAGCCTCCTGGGCTTCAGGAGCACTGGGATGGTAGAAAGTGATACAAAACTAGAATAATAAGCTAGTGACCTTTTCTAGATGAATTGGCATGCAGTCTCCACACGCTTCATGTTCAATAAACAAAAGAGCCTTGTTATCTGACCAGGGTCCTGTTTTTTGTTTCCAGTTGAGAACAGCTGTAAGTATTGGCACACATTTCTATCTCCACATGGGAAAGGTGGGATTCTTTTGTGTTCTGACTTTGCTGCTGGGCAATAAGTCACCCACCAAAACCCTGGGGAGTGGCAGCCCCTTACTTCATGATGCATGCCTTTGAACTTATTCACCACTTGGAATAGGGCCTACCATTCCTCAAGACCCCTCCCCTGAGGTCCCAAGGGTATCCTTGCCTTGTCACCAGTCCAACCTCTAGACATAGAAACGAGAGGGAAGAAGTCTGCCCTCTCTGCCTGGGCCCCTGATAAGCATGACCTTTTCTGTCACCAGGTGATGAGACACAAGAGGTCATCAGAGAGCTATATGGCAGAGCTGTGGCCAAGCTGGAGGTGGTCAGGATATACTATGATACTCTGCTGAAGAAGGTTGCTGGGCTGCCTGGATCAGACAGACACTGACTTGGAAGAGGGACAAGCCATCCAGCTGCAGCACCCGTGTGCCCTCTCCCTGAGGATGTTAAGAGAGGCCTGGAGAAGGGAAAGGGAGTCAAATGGGTCCTCTTTGCCTGAAGCCCCCTTCGTTTGTGGGTGTCTGGTCATTCTATAAGGCCCTCAGTCACAGCCAGGGAAAGAACATCTCAGAGTATTGCACTGGTTCAGTGAACAAGAACTTCTGTCTAGGAAACAATATATGTCTGGTACTGTGTCCCTTTCCTCCCTTCTGAGTTCTTTGGTGTGTGTTCTGAGTACCCTGTCTCTTAGGTCTCCCCTGTTGTGGCTGCCCACCTAGCAGGTGGGAAAATTGTTTATGGCAGTGTCTCCTGAAATTTCACTTTTACTCAGGAACATCTTTAGAGGCAATTCCCACCCTTAGACAGAGCATGGACTTTCTGCAGTGTTTTGTCAGTCTCCAGAGAGAAGCATTCTTGGTATAAGGTTTGGGAATCACCAGGTTGAAGCCTGGCAGATGGCCCTGTTGTGGCCCAACCAGAGCCTTCACCGTAGTGTTGTCCCAAGAGGACCAGGATGTGGTGTCCCAAACTCAAGTCCTGAGGGAACTTGTCGGGTTTTGTTTGGTGTTGGAGCCCCTGCAGGACTGGTGTTCTCATGCACACATCACATGAAATGCTGTGCTGGAGTTACAGGCTCTGACTTAACTTGTTGCCTGGGTGTGAGGTGCCTCCAGGCAGGAGGACTGAGCTAGCTTTATGACCTGGCCAGTTGCCCATGTTACCAAGCTCTAGTACTGCTGTCTGCAGAATGAGCTGGTCAGATGTTACATCTGGAGAATGGCATGGATGCTGCCATTATAGTGACCAAACTCTTGCTATCAAAGACTCCTTTATTACGGGAGACAAAATGGTTGTGATGAGTCTCCAGGACAGGATAAGCTGTCTGCTACATGTAGACAGGGAACCTTGAGTAAGCAGTCATGAACAGAATTTTTATGAGCCCCCTCTGTTCATGGGCATTGTGCTATATAAACACTTAAATACTTTTTTCCCTAAAAAATAAAGTGATGGTGTTTAGATATTACAGCAGTGGATGCTATAGAAAGTTAGGAAGAACAGCAAAACCTAGGAAGTGAGAATTGTTTGTATCACAGCTACATACAGATTGACAATGGAAATCTCTTATGAGTTCCTCAACGTATGAGTGCCTGTGATAGTTCTCCAAAAATTAGCAACTGTATGATCTCTTTTTCAATGTGTGTATGCATATGTGTTCTTCTGATTCAGACTCAAGTAGCTAAGATTCCAAGAGCGTGTCACTGCACTTGGCTTAAAATCTGGGAGATAGCAGCCCCTGAGCTGACATGGCAAGTCTCTACCCTTCCCACATCCCAGCTGCCTTCCTGGACCATACTTTATATAATCTGAACAAGGCCATGGCCCCTAACCAGGATCTGCTTCAGTTCAGAACTGACAGAAACTAAGACCAAGGCAATAGAAAGTCCCAGGGACTCACAGAGTACAAGAAGCAGGATGCTGCATGTAGCAAGTACAAGATCATTGTGAGTGAGCGAGTGTGACCAGGTTATCTCCAAGCTGGATAAGTTGCAGAGAGAGGGGAGGATCAAAGACATGCGTGAGTGTGGGCTTCTGGCAAAGCTAAAGAAAGTGAGAACGTTAAAAAAATGTAAGGCACTGTGCCAGGAGCTGAAGAAAATGCTCCATAAGTTGCCTGTGGCCAAGTGCTAGTGCAACTGGCTCTTTGGGGAGTATGACAAAATTGTGGCAGAGCATGACAGCATCTAACATGGGTGTCCTTGGCAGGCCATAGGCTTGCATTTCCCCCATATGCACTGAGGACTGTTGTGGGGAGGCACATTGTTAGCTGCATATACAGGGAACTTGGTGCCTGTATAGGATGAACACCATCCTATTTGTAAGAAAGAGTTAGGGGCTTGCTGTTCAGTGTTAATAGTGAGCCAAGAACATGACTTAGAAGTAGCTGTAGGTCATGTTGATGACCATGGCAGCTGAAATCTCTGAACTGCCCAACTTTCTCACTGTGGGAAGAAAAGGACTCATTCTTTTTCTCCCCAGGGAAAACAAGACTGAGGGCCCTTGGATAACTGAAGGGTCCCAGAGAGTCTCCAGGAATGATTTTGGACCTTTGTACTAATTGGGGATGCAGAAGGCCCAGTGGGTTTAATTCCAACAGAATATACTACTCAATGTAGAGTGCTGCTTATGTGGGCATCAGCAATAAAGTTCCAGGGGCCTTGAGATGACCCTCCAGAGGCTTTGAGCCACCCAAACCCTGCAATGAACCCTGTGGATAGGAATGAGATAACCACTACAAGTACCCAAAGGCTCATCTGATCCCCTCCTCCATACTCCAGCTTCTGCTGGCTCTTTCAAGTCNAGGAGATTCACAAGGGCCCCAGGGCCCTGCCTCTATGTTCTTCACTGCACTGACTATTTTCAAATAGACAACTTTTCACCAGGGATTCACGGTGCCTCACTGTCTTACCCTGGCCATTCAGGGCAGAAACACAGGGCATTCCAGTTCTCCCAGCCTTGGTGTCTGGGAACATGGATTTGAATGAGTGGAGATCATTCCTCCTGGGAAGAGATCAAGACCATGTCCAAAATGGATGTGCCAGAGAGGGTACCATCTGAGTTAAGACTTGAAGCATGAGTGGGGTTTCTGCAGAAGATCAACCAAGTGAAAACTGCTTGGATCAGAGGAGGAACAGGACAGACGTATGTATAAGGTCCTAAGGACTAGCACCTACGGGTCTCCTCCAAGTTCAATGAGCTGCTGACACAGATGAAGATCAAAGACAGCCGTAGTAGGAGGCCCTGGGAGAGAGAACCAGCAAACAGTTGCTGGAAATCTTGGGAGAGCAGTACAAGGTGTGCTGAGAGTTGCAGGAAACCCTCCATGAGGTGGGTGTGGCAAAGTGCCAGCGAAACTGGGCCTTTAAGGAATGTGACAGGCAGGACTTTGGTGTGTGGTGATACTGTTTTGCTTTGTTGTTATTATTTCAAAATAATGAAGCTGGACCCTAGGAGAAACTAGTGGAGTAGAAGGCATGTAGTCCTCAGTGAAACTTCTGGCATTTATTAAAGGCTAAGAAAAATTCCAGAGCCAGGGCACAGTGACCACTCTCCCTTGAGGGTACAGACTATAGCTAAAAGATCTTTCTTGGCCATCCCGCACTGTGGAGCTTGTTGGAGGTAGAAATTTGACAACTGACAAGACAGGCCCCCACTTTTCCCACATCCCTGCTGCCTTTCATCTATCTTTCAGGGCATTCATCAGAAATTAGGGCCACAGCCCAGAACAATATCCTGTGGTTAGAGATGCTGCTGCCACCGCTGCTCCTGCGGCTGCTACTGCTGCTGTTGTTGCAGTGGGAACTGACTGAACTGAGGACCGAGTTGGTGAAAAACAAAACAAAATGAAAAATACAAACAAAAAAAAAGCAGATAAGAGAAATAAAAGGTCTAGCTGGACAATGTAGACAGCAAGTGCAAGCAAATTATGGGCTAGCAGGACCAGGTTCTCTCAGTTCTCCATACTGAAAATGGAAGTGGAGCTGGGTAAGTCTAAGCTTAAGGGTAGCACACCTCAAAAGAAGATGGTCACCAAGGAGATGGATGCCATGGCAAAGTAAACAGTGGCTCAGCAGTCCAAGAGCGCACTGGGGGCTGCAGAAGAAGGCCCAAGTCAGAGTAGGGGCTTCTCACTGTAGGCCAAATGATCAAATGGCTATAAGACATCACCCAGGCTCAGTGTCTTTCTCCAGAGGGAGAAAGGGGCGGGGAGTGTGTCCATCCACAGTCCCTCCAGGAAGGCTGTCAGAAGACATCCACGATTGCATCCCAACATATACCTGAGAAATCACGGACTGCTTTGAAGTCACCGATGTCTCAGACAGATTCTCTGTGACCAAGATCCCAAGGCTAAGTTCTTGGTTCCATAGATCTAATGGCCTTGTGGGTTCAGAAAAGCTGCTCCAGAAGTCTACCAGCCTCGGCCACATGGGAGTTCACTGATAAGTGGCAGCAAGATGGCATCGAGGTACCCTCCATCTCCAGGCTACTTGGCCTGTGTGTGGGTCGCTGACATTCAGTGGGAAGATAGTGATATTGTTTATAGCCTGGACTGGGCCTGGCTGTAGGGGCCTGGGGACAGTTGCTCAGAGGATGGGCTGGTAGCATCCTTAGTGTGCAATCAGGTCAAGAAGCTCAGTGTCTGCCCACAGCCTCTGCATGCCAGCTGGAGCCAGTGTACAATTCTCTGATTCAAAACAGTAGAGGCGTTCCTTTCAGCCCCTACTGATTCTGCTCCCTCCTTGTAGCATCAGTATATAAGGGGTGGGGACTTTCTCACAGGCACTGGGGACACTGGCATTTTTAAGAAAGGATTCCAAACTGGAAGGAGAAATTTCAAGTGACCTTCGCTGCTGTTATATTGGGGGTGTGTTTGGCCCTTGTTCCCCAAAACTTTCATATTCAGTAAACTAAAGGACCTGCTTTTGACTGAGGTCCTTTTGTCAGTTGAGGAGAGCTGCAGATGTGGTTGCAGGCAAATGCTGGTCTTCCCCTCAAGAGGAAGGTGGCATGCTTTGATGTTTGGATGAGCAGCTTTACTGTGCTGATGTTGGACAAGGCTTCACTCACCAAAGCTCTGGGGAACCATTTACTTCAGGCTGGATGCCTGTGAGCTTATTCAGCACTTGGCCTAGGAAACACTATTCTTCAAGACCCACCTCCTGAGGGCCCAAGGTGACTTCTGCCTTGTCACTAGTCCTCCCTCTTAGACAGGGAGGAGGAGGTCTGCCCTGCTCACCCTGCCCGGCAGTAAGCATGATCCCTCTGGTTCCCAGGCACAGAAGAAGCACAATGATGATTGATAGATCGTCAAGCTACGTGACAAGGCCATAGTCCAGTCCTTTGATGCTGCTGCTGAGGCACACTGAGAAGGTCACCATGTACAGCTCAGACCTGAGCCACCAGGAGCAAATGGGGGAGGGGAGCCAGTCCCTGCTGAAGTAGACAGGATGCTGACACAACAGAGGAACAAGACCCTCCAGGTAGCTTCAATGCGTTCTTTCTCTGGAGTGGGTCTGCTCTTCTCATCTTGCCCCTGGGTTAAACCAGTGGCACTTGCCAGAGCTACATAGAGGGCCCAAATTTCAGTCACTTTAAATATGCCATGGAGGGACCTAACTATGTGGCTAAGATCCTTTTCTGCTTCTGGTGGATCATAGCCCTAAGTGTTTGGTTTCATAGCTGTCTGCAGAGGGGCGACGTGGGATTCTTTGGTGTGAGAGCTCTTTGGTGTGATTGAGACAAGAGTTTTGATGCATTGATACGGAATAGTAGTAAGTCACTTGACAAAACCCTGGGGGACTTCAGTCCCTTCCTTAGAGACTAGATGTCTGTGAGCATACCCAGCAGTTGACACAGGGAGTCTCGGTGATCCCAAAGCAAACCAGTTCTTGCCAGATGGGCCATCTTATCCATTAATACAACAAAGGTGGGGGGAGGGGAGTGTGACCATTTATAGAGATGACTACAAATCCTATTCATGGTCTCCACACCCTATTGTGTATTGATGGTCAAGTGGGAATAAGTAGCCAAATTAGTTTGATCAGTGTCTTTTCACTTTATGAAGCCAAAGAAAATTCCTACAACATCAAAGACAGTCAAGAAGAGATTGGAAGTTACAACAGTACAGATTTGGTACCTGAGGAGAAAAGACCATCTCAAAGTTAGGCTTTGGAGCAGATTACAGGCAGTTTTTTCTCAGAAGCATGTGACCTGCTGATTGGTGTCAGTTTATATAAGAGGATATCAAGGCGTGTGGGATTTCAGATTAGCCTTAGTCACTGACTATAATCTGACATGCATCCAATGAACATTACATAGCACAAACTGTATTGTGTGCATTCAAGCAAGCTCAAAAGGAGATTCTGAAGCACACAATCCCCTAAAAGGGAACTGAAGAATACACTTCAGTGGTAGAAATTAAAATACACACACAACTTACGGGATGACTTCACAGGGAAGGTGTGACAAAAATGTTCTCCATAGCTTGTTGCCTGGAAAACGCTAACAAGTGGGAACATGGGGTTTTGGTCCACTTGAGTGTCTTGGATCTGTTGTTCATCCCTCTCCTGGCCCAGCCACCCACCTCTCTTCCACCCACCACCTCTACTCCTGGCCTCACTCTCAACCTCCTCTTCATCTTTCGATGCTCAGTAAATTTCATCTCAGACAGAGTGCATAGTGTGAGGAAGATCTTAGGACCTCTTGGGACCTACTCTCTGTATCCTCCCTGTTAACACCACCAATGAAAACATGGTTTAGGGTTCCAGTCCACTACACCTCCTCTAGGGAAGATCAGAGAGTTTCTCCTACTACCCCTCCGTTATCTGGACCACTCATTTTCCTTAAGGCTGTCTGACCAAAGGACACTTGTGACCTCTAAGGACGCTATTCTCTTCAGATGAGTCTGCTGTTTGCAGAGGGACATAGTGGAATAGAGAGAAGAGGATTACCATGTGGTAAATCAGGCCAGCCATATAGACATTGGGAAGATGGTGAATCACAGAGTCCACAGCCCCTCTCCTGGATCAATAGTTCATTTGTCCGTGGCCAGCTGTAGGCCAGGTCCACTACATTTGCCTCTGTCTTTTCTCACTTGAGAGCCTACATTTAATTCTCCAAAATGAGGCACCACCCATCTTTTATAACCTTTTTGATCCCTAACATAGGGCCGAATATGCCAGAGGTTACCAACCAGAGTATGTTGAATGAATAAATGAATTATCAAATGGTTCTCCTCTAGCCCTGCTGCATTCTCAGGCATCAGGCAACCATCTCAAATGTCCAAATGTCTCAAAGTCATCTTAATTCAATTTTCCTTCAAATCTGCCCTCCTCCTCAGCCTTTCTACTCTTAGTGCTTTAGTGATTCCCTGATACTCGGCAGGAAACCCTGTCATCCTGGAGTCCTTTCCCTTCTCAGTTCCTCAGGTCCCCCAATCCCATATACTTGGTTATTTCCATTTTCACGCCCATGGCCACAACCTGGGTTTCCACTGCTCCTTGCGTTTCAGGCCCTTCTCCTAGACTAGTCTTTGTAATAAACCCATCTTGTTCCATTGCCTTGCATCATCAAATCAGTCTAACGGCTTTTAAAACTTCTGGAAATCCAAATCACTGGACTACAGTTAAAAACAAGGTCCACAGCTCCTGTAATCAGCAAATGGAACTCCCACCCACCCAGTCTGTTCAGTGGCTATCAGGATCACCTAGCCTTCCCTGGTAGATCTGCTTTTTAGAATGTTTCCAGCCAGTTGGTCTGGTTTACTCACTGGCTCCCCTGAAAATCTCTGCTCTTCTTTAAGCTCTGTATTCTTTCTGCCACAACTGCCCTTTTTATTTGGTCTTTCCAAATCCTCTGCGTCTTCTAGAGTTGATCTAGATGGAGTCTTATTTTTTTGACACCCTTGCTAGTCACCTGCTAAGACCAGTTTATTTGCCCTGAACATTCTTGTATCAACTGCCAGGGCCCAATACTCCCTAAGCCCTGAACACTATTTTTGTATTTGTATCATTATATGTATATCATTTTTAGGGTTCCAATCCCCTCCACATCCTCCAGAAGATCTTCCAGTATATGAACAAATTCCACAAAAACTTGTGCCCACCCTTGCTCCTGATCATAGTCATCCTGTACCAATGACTGTGAAAGGAGACCAACGACTTAAAAGAACTCAAAGTCAAAATATCTCCCAACCTAACTTTCCACATGCAATGCACTAAGCAGAGCACTCATTGTTTTAAAATCCCCACCTGTACAGGTGAGTTGAGTTTCCAAACCCAATTGAAAGAAAAAAAACTTTAAATATATAGAATTTGCTCTGGGATAGGGTGGACAAAAAGAGGGAAGAGACTCCAGGGCCCCAAATCCAGAGGTTTGAGGTCAAGGTTCATTAGCAATGAGGCCTTGACTTTTGATCAATCTCACTCTTTTGAGCTGAATTTTCCCTGTTTTTTGTTTGGTACCCAACCCCAGTATCACTGTGCAGTCATTGTTTCTTTTGCTATGGATGCTGACCACTATGTCCTATGGGAAGACACACAAGGGGAAGCCGCGGTTCATGCCTTACTCAGAACTCAGGAAGGTAGTTTCTTTTCCTTAAAAAAAGATGGTACCAAGGCTTCATTCTGCTAATCAAAGAGTCCAGTGTTACACATCTGGCCCCTCTCTGTTTTGGCTGCCAGTGAGACCTGAGCTGCACTGTGCACAGTTACTTCCACCCCGGAAGTGGCTTCTTCAAACTCATAGCTCTACTCCTCTCCACTACCTGACTTTGTTTCCCCCTCTTCAATTTTCTGCAACAAACTTTGGTCCCATTGTATCTTAGACTATTCTTATAGATCATATTCAAGCATTACTGAATCCCCACGTCACAAACAAACTGTGGTGGACTAGCTTTCCCTTCAGTCTATCCTCAATTGTGGCTCTGAGGCAGCTCCTCTCAGGCCTGTCAGCAGTAGCCCAGAGACCTCCTGCTGACCCAAACCCTGAAAGATGTGTCCCATAAAGCTTCTGTGTTTCCTGGATGGCTGTTGAGGTCTAATGTCCTAAGTCCTTGATAATGGGTGGGGGGACTACTGCTTTTCCTATCAACTAAGCAACCCCAGACCCCACATGGTAGATCTTTCTTGTCCTCTGCTCTTTTCTGCACCCAAGCTGATTTGCTTATGAACCTGAGAGGTGGTACCAGTGCCTGCCAAGCCAGGTTGCCCAGCAACGGAGGTGGGGCTAAGGCTACTAACTGCCAATGAATGATTAACAGTCATTCAAGAACTTTCAGTTGCTGGTCACCTTCCTTGACCAGGCAGTGACTGTTTAACTGAATCCTTTAGTCAAGGGGTGTGGCTTGGTCAGCATCATTGAAACTGTCACTTGATATCCGTTCTCTGAACTCATCTGTGGTCTTCAACATTCTATTCTTTGGCACCCCCAGGTTCAGTGCCACTCTGAACCCTATATTGGGAATGATGGGTTTGAGGGACTCTCAGAGCATGAACATGATTTACTTCTCCTACAGGTAGACTTCACATAGGGCAAGTTTTCCAAAATGTGCTCACAGGGACCTGAGCCAGAATCCTCCAAGATTGCTTGTTTGAAATGCTGAGTCCCAGCCCCTTCTACATATCAGATTTGGGAAGGGGGTGGTGTTGAGTCTGAGAAGATGAGTTTTGAAGCAGATCTCTCAGGTGATACCACAATTATATGGAATGAATATAGAAAGTGAAAGTAATATTTGTAGTTAATTTTTGTTTTATCTAATTTTGGAGTGTTGCAAACTAAACTCTATCACTGAGCTACATATCCAACCCTTGTTTATTTTTAAGAGTCTTTCTGTGTGTTTAAGGCTGGCCTCCAATTTAGGATCCTCCTGCTTCAGCGTACTGAAGTGCTAGTAAAGTATGTGCTACCACCATGCCTGGCCTATGTTTAAAACTGTTTTAAACACCAGTTTATCTAGGTGCAATTTACATACAACAAAATATGTCCATCAAAAATTTACCATTTGAGGGGGCTGGAGAGATGGCTCAAAGGTTAAGAGCACTGACTGCTCTTCCAGAGGACCCACGTTTGGTTTCTAGTACCCACAAGTGACCTGCAACCACCTGAAATTCTAGTTCCAGGGAATTGGACACTCTTCTGGCCTCTGTGGGCACCAGGCATGCAAGCGGTGTCCAGACATACATGCAGGTGAAACACCCATACACATAAAATAAATTTTAAAAAATTGTACCATTTGAAACTTTTGACAAATATTTTTACAACCCTCACCCCAATTGGGATAATCCCTTTGCAGTAATGTCCCCCAGGCACCATTAAGGGCATTGCCCTTCCTAGGACCTCACAAACTGAATTATANAGTCTTTTTATTATTAACTTTTAGTTAATATATAAAATCTGGGTTTCATCTGTCAGAAGTTTTTAAAAAAATTGTGTGTGTACATGTCACATTCTCAACTAAATTTAATTTTATATGTATGGGCATTTTCCCTGCATGTGTGTCTGTATACGGTGTACATACTAGTGCCTTCAGAGGCCAGAAGAGGGCATTAGGTCTCCTGGGGCTGGAGTTAGAGGTGATTGTAAATAGTCCCAGGTACACTCAGATCCTCTGGAAGAACAGCAAGT
>LZPO01057050.1:0-12510 GCA_001675575.1 Neotoma lepida
CAGGTCTATTAAAACATTCAGCCATATTATTGTGAAGAATTATGAATGCCTTGAGATGTTGACCTACTTTGGATATTATCCAGTGTGTTACATTATCCTCAGTATTAATGGAGATCTGAGTCAAAACACAAAGGACTTTCTGACTATACATTAAGTAGCATGAGTACCATTTGCATACCCTTTCAAATGTCTATGCAGAAACCTTTGGAGGANTTGCTCAAGCAATAGGTTATATTGGAGCCAACACTGGCACACCTCAATCTTAGGGAATTCCAGTATTTTAAATGTTCAGTGTCTTCTCTATCCAGTCTGTTCTAGTGGTACACATTACCTATATTATTTGAGGGCGTAAATATGTGTACATTGCCATGGAGAATGATATTCTGCCTTACATGCTTGCTTGTGACAGAATCACAGAAATTATAGGATGTAACAGAAGCTTTCAGAGTCTGTGCTCAAATGATTTGGAGCCATGCAAGAAATCAATGGAAAACTGTCTTGCAATAATCACCGTCTTGATTTTGTCTGACAATTTAAGTTTTTAAAGCTAAGGAAAAAATTGATTATTCTCATGGTGACAGGTGGCCATCAGAATCTGATGAGTTATTCAATGACAACTCTCTTCAGCAAGCATGCTTTAAGAAGTTAACCTGCCAGTGTCTTCCCCTTGTTTCTCGATCTATCACCAAATAAATTGTACTTACTAATCTTTGTGTTATACTATCAAATGTAAGCAAGCATTCACCAATACCTCCAGAACAAAGAAAGAATATTAAGAGCAGCAAATGAAAAAGGCCAAGTAACATAGGAAGGTAGAACTACCAGAATTACTTTTGAATTCTCAGTGGAGACTCTAAAAGCCAAAAGGTCTTGGATAGACATTTTGTAGACAGCAAGAGACCACAGATTCCAGCCCAGACTATTATACCCAGAAAAAGTTTCAATCAACATGGATGGAGAAAACAAGATATTCCATGACAAAACCAGTTTTAAGCAATACCTATCCACAAATCCAACCCTATAAAAAAATACTAGAAAGAAAACCTCAACCCAAGGAAGTTAGCTGCACAAAAACACAGGAAATAGATCATTTCTTCCCAGTAAATCCCAAAGACAGAAAACATACACACACTACCAACAACAATAACAAAACCAAAAAAATAACAGGAATTAACAATCACTGGTCAATAATATCTCTTAATATCAATGAACTCAATTTGCCTATACAAAGATACAGTCTAACAGAATGAATATACAAACAGGAACCATCCTTCTGCTGCATACAAGAAACACACCTTAACCTCAAAGACAGACATTATCTCAGAGTAAAGAGTTGGGAAATGACTTTCAAATCAAATGGACCTTAAAAAACAAGCTGGTATAGCTATTCTAGTATCAAACAAAATAGAGTTCAAACTAAAATTAATAAAAGGAGATGGAGAAGGACATTTCATATTCATCACAGGAAGAATCCATCAAGATGAAATTCAGTTCTGAACATTTTTGCCCCAAATGCAAGGGCACCCACATTTGTAAAGGAAACATTACTAAGGCTTAAATGACACATAAAACTCCACACATTAATAGTGGGAGACTTCAACAACCCACTCTCAGCACTGTACAGGTCTGCAGACAGAAACTTAACAGAGGACTAAAGGACCTAACAGTGGTTATGACTCAAATACTCTTAACAGACATCTATACAACATTTCACCCAAACACAAAAGAACATACCTTCTTCTCAGCACCTCATGAAACCTTCTCTAAAACTGACCACATACTCAGTCACAAAGCAAATAGCAACAGACACAAAAGAAATTGAATAACTTCCTGTATCTATTTGGATCACCATAATTTGTTAGAATTCAACAACAACACAAACTCATGGAAACTGAAAAAGCTCAACTGAATCACCATTGGGTCAAGGAAGAAATAAAGAAATTAAAGATTTCCTAGAATTCAATAAAGATGAATGCACAACATATCCAAACTTATGGGACACTATGAAAGCAATGCTAAGAGGGAAGTTCATAGCACTAAGTGCCTTCATAAAGTATTTGAAGAAATCTCAAACTAGCAACTTAGCAGCACACCTGAAAGCTCTAGAGCGAAGGAAGCAAACTCACCTGTGGCAGCCCACAACTTACTCAGTTTCCCAGGTTAAATATAAAGTCTATTCTGAGTCAATAGAGTTCAAGCTTACTTGTTCCATGGCTGTGAGAAAGTCTTGATTAGCCCACAGGAAGGAATACACTAACTAAATGTAGGCTGCTGAAGCTAGCTGGAGGTACATCGAGGTAGAAAATGAAACTGCCTGCTCCTTGAAGTGTGGCATGATAGTGGTTGGATGCCTGTGCTGTGCATTGTTTGACCTCCGTCCTTCAAAACTGTATATAAGCTGGTCGTGAAATAAACTCGAGACTGTCCCACATTGACTGGCAGTCCTCTTGACTCTTTTCTGTCCTTTTCATTTTCTCTACAATCTGCACACCCTCACCCAGATACCCATCTGATTGTCTGCAGACTCCGACAAGTAGCACACAATGTGGGGCAATTTGGGCAAGGGGGAGTCTGTGACAGACACCACAGAAGAAAAAGGAGTGCACTCAAAAAAAGTGGAAGCTGTGATAAGTATAATTAGAGAGTAAAAGTAATAAGTGTAAATAAAAAAGCAGATGTGCTGGTAATAAATTTGTGAACAAGTGTAAAAATAAGTATGGGCCAAGGAAATAGAAAACAGTTGTTTATACATTTACTTAAAGATATCTTAAAGGCTAGAGATAGTAAAGTAGGACATAAGCAATTGTGTAAATTTTTAGAATTTGTAGAATGTATTGGAGTTAAAATACAGCAGTATTATGATAAACATGATCCAGAAAAACTTCCAACAGACATCTTTAATTTCTGGACACTCATTCGGGACAGCTTAGACCTCCATCCTGAAAGGCATCAAGTATTTTCTGAACAAAGTAAGACTGAAGCTAAACATTCTGCTCTGCCAGAGGGACCACTTTATGTGGATGCTTTTGCAAAGTTCTTTGATGAAGAGGTTGCTAAGTATTATAGTGAAGATTCTCTCACACCTCAAGATTCTCTCCCACCTCCATTCCTGACTATAAATGGTTCCTCTGGGGAGATTAAATAAGTCATGACCACAAACCATTAGCCAAATGTCTTACTTTTAGATCTGTTCACTGCAGCTGGTATATGTAAATGTGATCACCCTTTGTCTTGGTCTGTTTTCTGACTGTTACTATGTTACTGTTCTGGTCCATGTGTTTAAGGGGATTGGGTCCCCCTGACTGAACCGAGATAAGCAGGTAGGTCCTGCCAGGTGTGGCTTGCCTATTGCAAGAGAAGCTGTCTATTAGACAAGACTAGCTAACTATAATTGAGGCCATCATCTCAGTGCTGTAGTACTGGTACTATTTATGTTTATGTCAGTGTTACTTGTTTCTGTCAAAAAACTTCTCTCATTTTCCTAGAAGAGAAGGAGAAAGTGGCATGACAAGGGCCGTCTTCCTCCATATGCTCTCTCACTATCAGGCCTGCAGTACAGGTTAACTGGCAGGAAGTTGACTGTCTAAAATTGACAAGCTGAAGAAATGAAGAAAAGAGAATCTGATGTTAATTGTTAATTATTTTAAAGAAATTAACAAAAATTTTTTTTCAGGAACACTGGCAGCCACGGACATGCTCTCTGTCTCTTTTCCTTTCTAAGCCAAGTTCTTCGCTGTGATAACTTCAAGGTCTCTTTTGCTACCCAGCAAGCATTTTCTCACTTTAACCTTTCTGTGTCCTAATACTGCTTGAGAAAAAAATGTTGAATTGCCAGCCTGCATATTTTTTAAATCTTTGACTTTAGAATAAAAGTAAAAAATATGTTATGTTTTGGAACAATTATGCTTTTGCTTCCACAGGCAAAGGAAAAATGCATGGATTTGATCATTTGAGTTCCATGGTCACAAATACTTGTCATCATTTAAGAGAATTGATTATAAATTATTATTATTAAGCTAAGAAAAATTTCTACTAATCTGAAATGTTTTGCATTGATACAAGTTTTTATATATTAATTCAACTATGTTTTTGGTTATGATATGTGCATATATATCTATATGCTTCTATTCCTGTTTGAAATGTTATACTTATGCAATATTCTAAACTTCTGGGAAGAAACCATAAGAGAAAGGACTTTGATGGAAATTCACATGCTTTCTGAAAAGCAAGGGAAAGAAAAAAACTGAAATAATGATTGGAAAGAGAAAAAAGGAATTTGTTTATGTTTGGCTGAACCAAAAGAGCAAATATAAGGAAGGGCCTGATCTGAAGGTAAATGGTAAGTTGTAGGACAGGGGGATGTGAATCTGCTGAATGTGAAGGAAAACTGTAAGGTATATTTGGAATTTAACCATATTATGTTAATTGTGGTTTTCATCATTTTAAAAATGGCTGATTCTTCATTGCAAAATGTTTGTTAAAAATGGAAATATATACATGTGTATATATAGGAACATTCATGTGACTTAGATTTAACTCTTTAACTCTGTATGGGCATGAATGAAAGTTGGATCCAACTGTGTGTGTGTGTGTGTGTGTGTGTGTGTGTGTGTGTGTGTGTGCATATAACTATTGTTTAATTTTAAACAGCAACCACATGATCTTCCTCCATCTTGGCTGATGATGACCTCATCATGAAGTGGGCAGCCACGTGGCTGGCAACAATTTTTAAATAAGGTTAAATAATCTATTCATTGTATTTCCTTTTAGACTAAGGGGGCAAAAGCCTCAAGCATGTTGGATTGTGATAGATTTCTATATGGTAATTTATGTCATAAAAATATGGCTTATAAGAGATAGGGTTTAAAAATCATGTTTATTTAATAAAATATTAAAGCTGCACTGCAATGGTTTTATACACAAGAATGCATCTTGCTCTGACAGGTAGACTTTGTAATTTAAGAGTGTCCCAGATGATAATGGTTTTAAAGACATGAAGGGATAATGAGAAGTAGATAAGAATTATGAATCTTAACAGTTTTGCCACATGAGAGCCATGAGAAGCATCAGCCACAGAAAAATGCAACAGGTTTAATTTTAGAAGGTATTTTGGAAAGGAACCAAATGTAATAAATGTACCATTTACTAAACAACAAATTGATTGGCTATTTCAAAATAATGATTCTTTTGCTCAGTTTTTTGGTCAAATTGACAGTTATTATCCTGCTGATCAATTATACAGTTTGCTCAGATGCATTCTTTTATTTTCCTAAAGTATTAATGCATACTCCAGTGAAAGATGCTGCTTTGGTTTTTACTGATGGTTCTTCTAATGGGAAAGCAGGTTATGTGATTAATGGTAAAGGATATGTAGTTTAAACTACTCCTGATTGCTCAAGTTGTTGAGTTGAACTGTTGGTTTTTCAATTTCTGAAAGATAATTCATTTAATTTACATACAGATAGTCAATATATTTATAGAGCTCATCAAGTTATAGAAACTGTTTCTTATATTAAAACTTCTAATGAACAAATAAGAATGTTATTTTAACAAATTCGTGATGCCATTCAGTTAAGAAAATGGCCATATTTTGTGGGACATATAAGAGCACATTCAAATCTTCCTGGTCCACTGGCTGAAGGTAATGCTTTAGCTGATAAATTTACTCAGTCAATTGCTTTACCTTAAGTTGAGCTTGCTCAGTGATCACATGCTTTGCATCATCAAAATAGTAAAAGCTTAAGAAAACAATTTGGTTTAACAGAAACCGCTCATCAAATTTTTAAGAAATGTGCCAAGTGTCCTCAATACTGGACTGTACCTTACTTTGGAGTAAATCCTCGAGGTCTTCTTCCTAATCATTTATGGCAAATGGATATCACTCATATTATAGAATTTGGAAAATTGATAAATGTACATGTGACAATTGATACTTATTCAGAATTTCTAATGGCCACTGCTCTAACTGGTGAGGCCATCAAGCATGTAATTTCTCATTGCCTGAAATGTTTCTTCTATATGGGGATACCAAAAGTTATTAAAATTGATAATGGATCTGGGTATGTTAGTAAAGCCTTTTATCAATTTTGTTCTCAATGGCAAATTGAACATAAAAGAGGTATTCCTTATAATCTTCAAAGACAAGATATTGTTGAGTGAGCCTATGGAAGTCTCAAAATGTAACTTCAAAAAATAAAAAAGAAGGGGAGTTATATCCCCAGTTGCCACATAATGCTTTAAATCATGCCTTATGTGTTTTAAATTTCTTAAATGTGGATGCTGCTGGAAAATCTGCAGCTAATCAATTTTGGCTTGAAGGTATCACCACAAAATTTGCTTTAGTTAAATGGAAAGATCCTTGTACTGGTTTATGGAAGGGCCCCGACCCTGTTTAATATGAGGACAAGGGTGTGTTTGTGTTTTCTCACAGGATGAAAATAAAACTCATTGGATACCTGAATGATTATGTGGTGTATGGAGCAGAGAGATGTTGATCCTGATGTTGCTAATGACCATCCAGAGATTCCAGAATGAAACCTATTGGGCTTATGTTCCTGATTCACCAATTTCACATCCTGCAACTAGGGAAGGATACCAGGTGTTTAGATCAACCTGCCACCCAAGAGTTCCAGATTGCTCAAAATTTTTCTTATATTGGATATGATAAGATGTACCTTAACTCTTTCCTATCCAATAGCACTTTCATTATACACAGAAGATGTAACACAATCCATTCATAATTAGCATTAGGAGGACATTAAGAGGGATGCATGGATTGCCCTGGGAAGGGAAAATTAGATATCTCCTGAGTGAACTAGGGACAGGGGGGTGTAGAGATATGGGAGATGGGGACATTAGAGATCAGGATGGTCAAGTTGGGTTAGGGATGGAGAAGGAGAGCAATGAAAGTGATATCTCGATAGATGGGGCCATTATGGGGTTAGGGAGAAATCTGGTGTCAGGGAAACTCCTAGGAATCCACTAGAATGACCCTAGCTAAGATTCCTAGCAATAGTGGAGAGCGTGCCTGAATTGGCCTTCTCTTTTCATCTGATTGGTGATTACTCAAATTGTCATCATAGAACCTTCATCCAGTACCTGATTGGAGGAGATGGATAGATCCACAGCCAAACACTGGACCAAGCTTTGTAAGTCAAGCTGAGGACAAGGAGGAGGGATTATATGAGCAAGAGAGTTCAAGATCATGATGGGAAAACCCACAGAGATAGCTGATCAGAGCTTGTGGGAGCTCACAGTTTCTAGGCTAACAGCTTGAGAGCCTGCATGGGACCGACCTAGGCCCTCTGCATGTAGGTGACAGTTGTATAGCCTGGTCTGTTTGTTGGGCCCCTAGCATGGGGACTAGGACCTGACCCTCTCACAAGAGTTGGTTTTTTGGAACCTACTCCCTATAGTGGGATGACTTGTTCAGCTTTGATGCAGAAGGGAGGAGCTTGGTTTTTCCTCAACTTGATCTGCCATGCTTTGTTGACTCTCATGAGAGGCCTTACTCTTTCTGAGGAGTGATTGAGGGGGGTATAAAGGATTAGGGGGAGAGAACCAGAGGAAAGGAGGGATTCAAAACTGTGGTTGTTATGTAATATATATATATATATGTATATATATATATATATATAATTTTAAAAAAAGAAAGACTTGATTTGAAGTGGAACAAAGGGAAGGGTACTTGCAAGGCAAGACTCTATTCAGTTTAGATATCAACTTACAATAAATAATTTCCTTTGGCATTTTCTGTTCCCAGAAAGCAACTACCATGAAAAGCTCTCATTAATGTAGTTGGGGAGGTGCAGCTCCCTCATCTTGATGTAATCCACATGGTGCTGAATTTAGAAGAATGTACAAATACAAGGATGTTGAATTCATAGTTCTTGGTTTTAGAGAGTGATGTGGCCAGGAAGTATGAAACAACTCAGTCCCTGCATGAAGGTCTAGAATAAGTAGGGAGCTGTGAGGAGCCACTACATGAGGTGGTAAAAGTCAATAAAAGGTTATAATGGAAATTCCAAGATGCTGGAGTGGCCACAGCCATAAGATATCTGCAAAGGTGTGCTCCATACAGGAATGGAAGCAGCCCAAAGAGAACTGTGCATGATAGGCAGCATAACTAGAGGTGTAGGGGCATCAAACATTTTTTAAATTAAAGGCCCAACAAGTATACATGGAGTTAAAAGAGTTGATATTTTCCCTGCTGGGTTTCAATCTTGCTTTGATCCAGTATTTCTTCACTATGCCCCTATTTATCTCCTCTTAAATGTTGATATTACTGAATATTCTGTGTCATTATATGTTAGAAGTATTTATTATTTGTTTTAATTATACTGGTGTTAAAATAGAAACTATGTTGAGTGCTTGTTTTGGCTGTATAAATACTGAAACTGGAACTAAATATAATTATCATGACCCTTGTGCAAGAATGACAGAATTTCATGAATCATTTGAAAATTTTGAGTAAAGTTGTTTATATCAATCACACACCAGGCAGGCCCCCAGCTCATGAGTAGTTAGCCAACACAAAACAAACTCAATTCTGTTTTGTTTTTGTCTTTGTGTGTGTGTACTTATTGTTTACTTGGTCTAGTTTTGTTTTATCTATTTCTTGTTTTCTTTTATTGTTTGTTTTCTTGTTTTAATTTTTTCTGAGGAGACATAACATGAAGTTTGGTGGATAGGGAGAATCTTGGAGGACTTGGAGGAGATGAAAGAATATGATCAAAATATTTTGTATGAAAAAAGCCAAGATTAACAATAACAAAAATAAATTCATTTTAGTCGCAAAATATACTTAACTTTGAAAGAATATGGAGACTTTTGAAGTTATTCTAAATGCATTTTGCATTATTTTATGACCAAGTGATTATGGAGACTAGAGATTGGAAGGTGGTGTTGATGAGAAATGTCCCCTATTAGCTCCAGAATTTGATCTCCAGTTGGTAGCCCTGTTTTGGGAGATTTAGGGGATATATCATTCCTGGAGAAAGTATATTACTGGGAGTGGAATTTGATATCATATATCCTCACGCCACTTTCAGTTTGCTCCACTGCTTCATACTTGTTGTTAAAGATATGGTCTCTTAGGTTTCCACCACTACTATCATGACTGTCAAGTGTTTCCATACTTCAGAACTATATTGGACTCTTGCTATGGGATGTCTTTTTGCATGCTGTGAATATATGCTTTTCCCATTGGTTAGTAAATAAAGCTGCATTGGTCTATGACAGGGCAGGATGGAGCCAGGCAGGAAAATCCAAGAGAACAATGAGAGGAGAAAGGAGAGTGGGGGGGGGCACTGAACTGCCATCCAAGGAGCAACCTGTAATAGGATGCAGGTAAAGCCATGGAACACATGACAATGCATAGATAAATAGAAATAGGTTAGTTTAAGGTGAAAGAGCTAGCTAACAAGAAGCTTGCTATAGGTCATATAGTTGGTAATTAATATAATCTGCTGCGTGATTATTTTATAAGCAGCTACAGGACTGCAGGGCCGGGTGGGATGAGAGAAACTTCTGACTATAGAATCATACCCACATGGAACCATAAACATAAGCCAAAATAAACTCACTACTCTTTATATTGACTTTGATCATGCTGTTTTATTTCAAAAACAGAAAAGTAAGGAGTAGATACCTGCATATACTCATGTGCATATAGTCAAACAGTTCAGATATCAATCACTAAAGAGACCTAAAATTTTATAATTTAATTATTTAGAGTAACTGAAAAAATTTCAGAGTATTTCTACCCAATATAAGCTGATATAAAAAATGAAATGTCACATCTTGATAAGAATAGCATATATATATATATGATACTTTCATTAGAAAAATAATTTTCATTAAATATATTTTATTAAATAACTTTTAACTTCAAGTAGCCAATCTGTTAGTACAGATCTAGAGAGGAGTAATTTAGTCTGACTTTAAACTCCCTTCAAAAGTTGACAGAAGCTCTGCATCTTATTTATGGAAACCTGACATCCAAGGAGAAGATGAGGAAATTAGTGTTTGAGTCAGTGCAAAGATGGTAAATAATACAATGAAAGATGAATAAACTAATAATAGATACATGGAAAAATCAGATATTATGCTATGTTCTCACAAAATTAGGAAAAGTTATATTCTCCTTAATTTTTAATTCTCCTTTCTGAAATTCTCCTTCTTAATGAAATAATTTCATTTCAGCATCTTGCTTGGAGATAACTTGCTAACAAAACTGGCAAAAAATGTAGTTTGAGATAGTAAGAGAGTCTTAAAATAAAACTTCCTTGGGGGACATGGGAACTGGACTTCTTTTTACATGGAAGCAAAGTTAATACAGTGTGATTGGTAGTGTTGATAACAACCATTATATATTTACTGTCATAACTTGGAAGTGAGTAAGAAATCTTTTTATGTATGCATTAGAAATTATCATGAAAGAAAAAACTTTTAGATTGTACAAGCCCTTAAGAGCAAAAACACCTGGATTTAGGATTAATTAGAGAATTGAAACATGTGAAATAATAAATAGTGGCAAGGTCAAGACAACCAAAAATTAAGAAGCAATTCTAAGACTTGGAGCAGTAAATTTAATTGACAAACACTGGTTATTTTTACCTTGTAAACATGTTTTGAAACAGACATACATTGTAAATGGCTCAATCTAACTAACATACCCATTTCCTAATATTTGCCTTTTTTGTTGTAAGAAGATTTAAATTCTACTATTTCAGTGACTTTCCAAAAAGTGCTGATATTTAGAAAAGGTTGTAACGGTTAAGTGGGTGAATAGATTCCACAAATCAAAGTGATCAAGGAATTTAACCATGGACATCCATCACAAAATGATTCCATGCATCTGGAAGAAGCCTAATGTTTTGGATAGTTCAATATCTTAGTAAGAGGAGAGGGATATTTTCACTGTTCAAGTTAAAAAAAAATAAAATTACATCATGATATCATGAGATCATTTAAGGCAAGAATATTTTAAGTTTAAATTGCATGGTGCTAACCCACTGATTCTTGAATTGCAATATTTGAAAAATATTTAGATAATTAGTCAAGCAGCCTACAATAGCAACTGAGTTTTTAATAAATAATCTGGGACATTTAGGTTCAATAACAGTTAAATATTATTAATCAGAATGATCAGGTACTGTACTAATACCCTAAAGTTGTATTCTATACACTATTCTTCAGCAATTTACATTTAAGACATAATCTTTTAAGAAAGAAAATATCAAAATTTATCATTAAAAGGTAAATCCTGAATAGAACAAATTAAAATTTTACACAATAATTTTAATTTTAAATTTAATCAGCTTGCTATATTTCTCAAATTGTAAAAATAAATTGTTATCTCTTCTATATTTAAATAGTTTAATAGTTTGTACCATCAGAAAATTGAAGAAACATTTATTCGTTTGTAGAATGCCAGTTCATTCAAAACGATAATGGTAATATTATTTCAAAAATATTCAAATGTATCGTGTTAATGATTTCAAAATTGGAAATTCATGAAAGATAATTGAGAACATTGAATGATATTGGGAAAGAGTGTCTGTGAAAGAGCAAGGTTGTCTGATCCTATTTAGTTGAGACCATACATGGAACTAATGAGAGAATGAGTACCATTAATAAGCAGCTAAGTGTGAGCCAGAGGGCCTCTTTGGTAGCTCATGAATAGGTCATTATCTCCTACAGTAGAAGTGTGGATATAGTTAATAGTAGATTTAAAATTTTATGGCATCTCGAATTCTAAATGCATTTGATTAGTCATCTAAAACAGATCCGAGATGCTTGAGAGCCTTTGGTGAGAAAATCTAGGCTCCTTACTCATGCAATGCAGACACATGTGTAGATAACTGTGAGAATGTTGGCTCTGGTGATCACTTTGGACAAAGCTCTAAGGGATGACCTTTCACCTGCGGTAAGGTTTAGACCTGTTGTGAAAACCCAGACAAGTCTTTCTGTTTGTGTAAACAATGCATTTCATCCTCATAATCTTGAATCCTAAAATAAAATGTCATAAAACAGTAACATTACCTAGCTGGAAATGTGCTGGCTTTGCTGGTGGAAAAGGGAGGTTTCAGTGCAAATGAGCTGCAGTAATGAATCTACGTATGAGGTCAAGACAAAATAGAAATGAAGGGATTACACTGAGTGTCTTTGATGAAGAGGGACAGACATAAATGTGGTCTGACTAAGAGGTACATCACAACACAAGGGATTTATTGCACTAATGGATATCAAGGGAAATGTTTCCAAGAGACAAAACAGAAGAACAGACAGGGGGAATTCTGTTTGTCATCTACAATAAAAAAGGATCTGTCCCTGGTGTAGGGGCTTTTTGGAGCCCAGTGCCTGAGGTGGGACACCTGGCACAGTCTTGGCACAGGGAGGAGGGTCTTGTCTTGCCTTGGCTGAGAGTGCCAGACTCTGGGGACTCACCATGGGACATCTTGTTTTAGAAGAGGTGGGAATGGGGGTGGGTTGAGGTGGGGAGCTGGC
>LZPO01057051.1:0-12495 GCA_001675575.1 Neotoma lepida
TTCTTTCTTTCTTTCTTTCTTTCTTTCTTTCTTTCTTTCTTTCTTTCTTTCTTTCTTTCTTTCTTTCTTTCTTTCTTTCCTTTCTTTCCTTCCTTTCTTTCTTTGCCTGACAAGATCAGACTCCAGACTACCTGGGAATTGAACCCCTCTGGAACATCAGTCAGTGCTCTTAACCACTGAGCCACCTTTCTCCTCTCTCTTAATTATTATTATTATTTTCTTTTAACATATAAGAGGTCACATACACCACTACATACCATATACCACTACAGATGGATGTGGGAATGAGGGACTTACCCTCAATGTGGGCAGTGATGTGAGATGTCCTTCTGTACGTTGTGAATATGTGTTGCTCTCATTGGTTGGTGGATAAAGCTGCTTTGGCCTATGGCAAGGCAAGATAGAGTCAAGAGAGAAATCCAAACAGAGATACTGGAGAAGGAGGATGGAGTCTGGAGCAAGATGCCAGCAGACTGGTGATGCCACAGCCATATGGCAACACACAGATTAATAGAAATGGGTTAATTTAAGTTGTAAGAGCTAGTTAGTAATAAGCCTGAGCCATCGGCCAAACATTTATAATTAATATAAGCCTCTGAGTGATTATTTACAAACAGCCAGCCATGGGACAGGGCAGGACAGAAAAGTCTCCATTTACAGGACAGCACCTCTGGTAGCAGCCCAGACTTAAAAAACAATAACAACAAAAAATCATGGAATCCAGAAAGCTCTCCTTTTTTGATGACTTGGTTTTGCTTCTCACTGGTGAGTTCCTGTATCCTGCTGTTGCCAGTTCCTTCACTGATGTTAGAAGCAGATTCTTTGGGCTGAAGGATTAAAGACCAGTGGCTCTCCATGAGCCTTCTGGTCTGTGTAATTACTGGGTTCTTGACCTCACCAGTGTGAGACAGCCATTGGGCTACTCCAACTGTACTGTATAAACCAACCTAATAATCCTCTTGTAATATATATTCATTTTGTCAGTTCTGTTTCTAGAGAATTTGGATGAATAGGCAAAGAGATGATTCCTCTTTTACCAGTGTTGGTCAAATAAAAAATGTCTAACACAACAGGACTTTTGTTTAAACCAAGTGACGGAGACACACAGTAATGTCACCAACTCCTCATTTTATTGACATAATAATGCCAGATTACTTTTGGTCAGTTTATTTTAAGTTCACTTTTCAATGCCTGATCATATTCAGGTGCAAGCATAGCTTGTATTCATCATTTCTCTTGGCTATAATTGGTGATAGAATTTAAATCACCATAGAAAATGGAGATAAGGGATTAAGCTGTCTAGGGGAGACTTAGGAAACATAAAAAATATCAAGGCCAACTTTATATATCTTCTATTCCCTGCCCAGTTAATGGTGAGTGACGTGCCAAAGGGCCTCATGTCTCTTTGAGTTGACTTGTTGTTTGATGGAAACAACATTGTGTGCTTCGAATATGTTAACAGGGAATTCAAACCATTAGCAACTGAGCTAAGCATCTTCTATGGCAAGCATCACTACTCTGTTTCTGGTACAATAGTGAAAAGTAGGAGGTGAGAATAAATGAATATAAATCATAAACTCAGAAGGATAGCAAACATTTATCTAAAGTAATAAGACACAAAGAGCAATTTTAGCATTCATAGTCTATGCAGCCAAGAAACGTTTATCACCGAAAATCAAATAGAAATTGTGGAGAAGAAAATTCTTCAACGCTTCAAAGAAGGAATGAAATGCAAATGCAAATGACTTATCTTCACTAACCAGGAATAATAGTATCCAACTCGTGTGGCTGTTGGGAGTATTAAATGAGAGGACACTGTTTTATGCCAGGCTCACAAAAAGTCCTCAATAATTGTGAGATAATGTATTGTATTTAAACGTCCTCTTAGGCTGATTTATGTATGTGAAAGTAAACAAAAATGAGAAAAACTCTCATGACTGTACGTAGGACCGTGTCACCAAACTTTAATTTTCCCTGAAGGTCTGGTTTTTCAATCACACATGTGCCAGTGCAAGTGTTTCCCATATCCGGTTGGTGAAGCTAGTGTGGCTAGAGCANTGAGANCTTCTGTGTCTGAGGGGAAAGTGTAGGTAGGTTATCCTTGTTAACCACAGAGTCCTGGGGCTTGAGGGCAGCAAGGGAAGGGAGCGTGTAGGCTCTGGTCTGTGATGCCACAGTACTGTAGCTCTGCCTAGATCCCTGTCAGATGCCAGAAGGTAGCCTGCCAACTCCTGTGGTGCCTGAACACTTTACAAAGCTGCAGCGGGTGACTAGAAAAACATCTGGGTTTACGGAAAACGCCCTCTTGGCACCACCCTCCTATCCTCGCCGCCTCTGTCCCCATTCCAAGCCACCATTAGTAGTCCTGTAGTCAGTCACCTGTTTAAGGTCCCGATTGATGCTTACTATGTAAACAAGAAAAAAAAATTTCATGCAAAGAAGTTTAGCTTTCCGCCTTCCTATTTCTTACCCTCTGCATCCCACCAGACCTGCGTAAATGCTAGGTTGTCTCTGTGTGCCTTACTTCTCAGGCCCTTGTAGCATCAACCCCTAGGACCCCGGAAGTGGGGTTTTTATTACATCTCTTTGCCTCTTCAGTCCTGGCCAGGCTCTCCTCCACAGCACAACGAGAGAAACTTCAGCAAGGTAAATCTGGCATTTCACTTCACTGCTCACACTTTTTAGAGGCTCCTCCTGAGCTACAAGTTCAACCTAGAATCCTTTCAATGGCCTTCAACGATCCTAGCAATGTCTCCCACTAAGCTGACTTCAGTTCTTAGCCCCATCCTCACAACAGTTGGACCTTGAACTTCCAGTCATTTAGTTTTGCACATTTCTCTGAAGTTGCCATTCTCTCTATTCTCTGAATTTACATCTCCTTCCCCTCTTGTGAGGACCCCACTCCTCTTGCATTCCTACAAAACAGGTTCAGCTGAAATGCTGTGTGTGTGTGCGTGTGTGTGTGTGTGTGTGTGTATGTGTGTGCAAGCTTTCTAGATTTTGAAAGTTTTTAATTAGTTACCTCATTTATTCAGTTAATGCGTTTATTTATGCTTTAGTTAAAAATGAGTCTCTAGTAGGGACTGGGCCGTCAAATGTTCCTTCTGTTTTGTTCCCAAAGACCTTTCTTATTCATTATAGCACTGTCCTTATGATGCTGTGATTTGTTTTGTATCAAAAAAAAAAAATCAACGTGAATTCTCCAGATCTCTATCTTTTTATCCAATCCCCATGACCTAGAAGAGTGCCTGGCACGCACTTGGTTCAAACTCAATAAATAACTGCAGAGGAAAGGGCCTGAGAAGAAAGGAAACGGGAGGCACCTATGCTAGGCTGTGGAAACAGAGATCCATAATGGAAGTCACCTGCACTGATACCGCCAAGCACCAACTTCTGCTCTGCGTTCCTGCCCCCTTGCAGAGGAGCTCGGAGTCACTCTGTACCATCCCTTTCCTCATTTCCCCTCCAGCTTCTGCATCAAATAGCTCTTCCTTCTATTTGATTGACACTGCTCATGCAGAAGAACGAATGTGCTAACTCTATAGAATTGCTTGTTACTTAGGGAGAGATTTGGAGTGAAATAAAATCATAAAATATCAAGCTGTAGTTCACAGGTCTACAAAACTTTAGAGAATCATTTTTTTCTCCCTTTTAAGGAAGACCTAAGCCACTTTCTACATTATCTTTGTCCTTCCCATGAGCAGTAAGCCTTCCACGATGACGGATGACTAATGTTTTCTCTTGGTTATGTAGATTTGTGAGAAGATGGCTAGGTCGATCTGAAGAAAGTGAGCCAAGCACCAACATTTCTTCCTCTCTGCTTTCTCACTGCAGATACAATATGACCAGTTGTGTCATAGTCCTCCTGCCCTCGTAATAATTTTCCCTTGTAATAATGGAATGTACTCTTAAATCTGGAGCCCAAATTAGTCCTTTCTCTCTTAGGTTATTTTTGTTGGGTCTTTGGTCTCAATAATTGAGAAAAGTGACTACTAAAGACTTTAACGTAGGTGTCTCTTTATGTGACATTAAAAATTCTTTGTAAGAAATGGTTATCTAGTTGCTTTAGTAGGATAAAATTTACCTAGTTGATTTGACTACTTGTAAATATTTAAAATAAATAGTAATGGGGACTGAAGAGGTGGCTCAGACATTGTAGCATTTGGTGCTCTTCCAGAGGACCTTAATCCCATTCCCAGCACTTCTGCTGGGTGGCTCACAACTGTTGGGTGCGTGTATCTCCAGTGCCAGGGGATCCGACACTCTCTTCTGGCCTCCATGGGCCCTCAAATGCACATACACATAACACACTCATATATAAATAAAAATAATCTTTTAAAACTTATTAGATAATAAATAATAAAAGTCAAATGATATTTTTTGAAAACTGAGCCATAATATAAAAAAATTTAAGAACAATGAAAAAATACAGGCCTTGGGATTTAGCTTACTGGTAGAGCACTTGTTTAGCATATGTAAGGACCTGGGTTCAATCTCCAGGGCCATTAGAAGTATTTTGTAAATCTAAGAATGGGTGTTTTGATATTCTCAAGAAAATTAAAATTAAAATACAATTTTATATACAGCACATTAGAAAGTTTAAAATGCATTAGCTGTTGTACATAAGTATTTGCATAGTGGTACATTTATGCATTTATAATAACAGTGTGTGCTGTTACAAACATTTGGGAAAATGATCACATATAAAAATCTGAATCTGTATCCCCTTTCATCTAGTAATCCCAGCTTAGAAAATGTCCCCACAAAATTAAGAGTAGATTAGATCAATTTTGTGTGAATTTTTTGTTTTGTTTTGTTTTGTTTTTGTATTATGACAGGGTCTCTTGTAGACCAGGCTGACCTAGAACTCGCTATGTAGACCAGGTTGGCCTAGAAGTCATGAGTGAGTTATCAGCCTCTGCGTCCTAAGTGCTGGGATTATAAGGATCAGAAAAATTAACCTTTCGGACATATTCTTAGAAGTCATAAAGTCCTTGGAGTGAAACAAACAAACAAACAATAACAAAACTTCCACACCCTGGAATATCATGCAGCCTCTAAAAAAATAAATAAGAAATATAGTTATTTATGGAGAATTTTCCATCATCAGAGACATAAGCAACATACATAGGCACATTGTAACAGTATTGTTATTTTTATTAAACACAAATTCCCTACATTGTAAACTCAATATTTGATGTGTTTCTGAAATTGGACTGGCACCTGTTAACCATCCTGAGTAGATGACCTTGTGATTATAATGTCACAGAGAGAGGACTATGCTTCTAAATTATATCTCAACATTTTGGTGTCATCATGGAAGATGCGGGCTACAAGAGAATACAGTAACACATGAGTGAAGCAGAGGCTGAGAAGGCAGTGGAGAGAAAACACCTGCCTCAGGATGCAGAATACGCCACCTTATTATAGGGAAACTTTAATGTGGGTGCAGGTGAGGGATATTATTTTTTCATTTAGTCCTTATGGAAAAATCTAATTAATTTTTACATATTTTTGGGTAGCCACAATACTTTGTTATTTGAGAAAAGGACACCCAAGTAATGTGTAGGATATGATGCTCTTTGGTTGTAGATCTGTGTATCCACATGTATGTGAGCATGTGCATGTGTTTGTACATAAAGGGAATTAAATGAGAGAACAAAGCAATTAAAAAAACAAATGCAATTACACTTATTTATTTTGTGTGTGCACAAGTGTGTCCCAGGGTGTGTGTGTGTGTGTGTATGTGAGAGAAAGAGTATGTGTATGTATGTGTGTGTGTGTGAGAGAGTGTGTGTGTGTGTATGTGTGTATATGTGTGTGTGTGAGAGACAGAGAGTGTGTGTGTATATGGGGGTCAGAGGGCAACTTTCAGGGGTCAGTTCTCTCCTTCTACCATGTGGGTCCTGTTGTGGAACTCAGGTCCTCAGGCTCACAGTTTATGATATCAAGAAAACATCAGTGTAGTTTGAACTTATAGTAGAACATTTGTAGCATTCACAAATAGTTGATTCTGCAGTTGTAGCCAACCACTGGACCACTTCCATAGGTCTCTCCCTATAACTAATATCAAATATTTGTTAATATTTTGAAATACACAATGGATGATTTACTTCTGCTTTTAAAAACTCTCTTCTTGCAGTTAAGATATCATTAATTTTTAAGGTTGTGTGAGAATGTTATGTTATCTATAATTTGGATTTCAGGAGAACAAAAGGAGAGCCCAAATTATCGTTATAAGAGAATGAAAACCCTGATAGGATGGGGAGCACTCCAGCAAGGAGAATGAGGCTATGAGGAGGAGCAGGAAATAAAGCACTGAGGTTCCATAGCCCTTAATTTCCTCTCATTTTGTCACACACACTGTCATCTAAAGAGACAAATATGTGGAGGATTGGCCTCTGTAACACAAATCTTAAAAGGTCATATAATAAAAAACCCAGAGCCAAATATTGGGATGAAAGCTGAAAGATCAGAGAAGCAGAACAGCCAGCCACTAGTTCTTACCTCTACGAAATCCTCAGCCTCAAGAGAGCGAGTTCCTGTTTCCTCATGCCTTATATACCTTTCTCTTCCCTGCCATATAACTTCCTGGGATTAAAGGCATGTGTGCTTCCCAAGCAAAGGCATGAGATCTCAAGTGCTGAGATTAAAGGTATGTGCTACCACTGCCTGGCTGACTCTATTTCTAGTCTAGTGGTTGGCTCAGTCCTCTGATCCTCAGGCAAGTTTATTAGGGTACATGATGTATAATATATATATAATATATATATAATATATATATAATTAAAAACCGTAAACTCAGCATCATTACTGGCAAACCACTAGAAGCGCTTTTTAGATTCTCCTCCTTGGTGGCAAAGAGTTTTCAGTTTTGCTCAATACATCCTTTTTGCTAAGATAGGTCTCGTCACTGTCACTTCTTCTATTATGAAGTCACACAAAGCTTATCATATAGCTATCTCCTTTAAATCAAAACATTTCCTCCTAGAAAGAGGTAGCTGTAGGACTAAGGAAGCTCAAAAAGTGACAATGCTCTGGAAGCTGGCTCCCCTGTGTTACACAAGAAGTAAACCGTGTTTGAGAAGAGGAGATTCTCTTTCATGGAGCTGCCTACAGTTTGGACACTGAGTTCCAAAGGCACGCATTCATGAATTTTCACTCATGCTAAAGGTGGGGGTGGTGACGCTTTGGTAATGTAGCTGCCTTTGAGTCACTTATGTTTCTGTAAGTAAGCCCACGTGAACTCATTGGTTTACCAAGTTAAGACTTGAGTGGATCCCTTTCTTTATTCTATTGTCAATGGCATAACTGGAGTGAAGAGACATTCATTCCCATCTACCAGGAAATATCAAACAACATATCTCCACGCCAAGAGGGAGGGAAATATGAGGTCAGGTATTTTACCTGAGAAACTAAGTATTTGTAGGAAAATACTGTTAGAGATGTTAAGTTGCCTGAGTTGCCTGGGTTGAGTTGTCCATTCATTTTCATTTCTATACAACAGAGGATCTGATCAAATAGCTGAAAAATTGAAAGCCTATAATCATTTTAATCATTAAATGGGGTAAAAGCAGCATTGTAGCCTGACTATAAAAGTATTGTTGAGATACTACTTTTGGGTTTTTGAGGTTACTAAGTGAAGAGGTTGAAGTATAATCTCAAAAAGGGGGAAAGAGACAGGGAAAGGGGAATTTCCAGACATATGCCAAGTATTTCCACTTGGCAGTTTTGCCTGGGGCATATCCTGTGTGTCCTTATCTAGGCTCAGATAACTTGAAGCTCAGGCCAAAAGGCTTGTCCTTTGTTCTGCATGATGGAGCACAGGCTGGCCTAAGAAAGACTTATGAGAGTCTATTGAGGAGAAAAAGCAAGTAGAGAGAGGGTGCACTACTAACATGATTCCTTACAAAATCTTCCTTCTTAATTTTGTCTCTCAGATATAGTTTCATTGTGTTTATGAGTTCCTTTAAAGTGTTTTCATTATCTCTCTTTTCTTCTTTCTTGCTCTAAGCATTCTTGTTTTTATTGATTTTGGACTTTAACCAGCCTGCATTTTGTGGGAAATGGAGAGAGTTATAAGAATTAGTCAATAAATCCCATGCTAGGACAAAGGAAAGACACTCAGCAGAAGGTTATGGCCAACCCATTTGCCTCCATTCTCAATTTACTGTGCTCGAGATTTGGTTTAAGTAGTGGATAAAGGTTTTTAATGGTTTTAGGAATGCATACATATAGATGCTTATCACAGGAATGTTGACATTCGAAGGGAGGATTTTATTTATTCATTCAGCAAATATTTATCAAGCAATGAGTATTGCTAGGTACTAGGGAAACTGTAGAAAAAAGACAGAAAAAAATGCAAAAATTTAGATACTCCCACAAGTCCCATGCACCATTAATTTTATGTGGCAAAGAGGAAGACTAAATGAATAAACCAACCATATATTGAACATCATAGGGGAGAAAAGAAGATTAAGTGGATTAGATAGTGGCTGTCATGTAGGAAAAATGGGTGTATACATTTACATCTGGAAGAAAATCTGAATGCAATAGGGAGACAGGCAGCCTGATATTTTGAAGAGTCCCTTCATAGGTAGAGAGATTAGCAAGACCAAGGTCCAGGAGGTATGAGCATGCCTGAAATAAGTGCATGGAGAACTAGTAGCTGGGTGGATGGGGCAATGTGATCATAGAGGGGTGGTGACAGCTATGAGAAAGCCAAAGTAAGACCTTCAGAGTCACTGGAAGGACTTTTGTTGTTCTGAATGACAGTAGGATGCCATGGAGTTGTGTTGAGCAGGGCTGTGAAATCATCTACTTTGACTATGTCAGTTTGGTTGCCTTGAGAAGAGACTAAGAGAGAAAACCCAAAGGTAAGAGGTAAAGAAGATGACAACAGAATGGAAACAGCCACCCAAGAGACTGAGGATATAAATGTTCCTAGTAATGCTCAACTATGTCAGACATGGCCACAAGGGTGAATGAGTTTGCTTTCTGCTTTTGGCAGAGAGGAGAAGGTGATGCTGATAGAGACCGTTTTCAAGAAGTTGGGACTTGACAGATTGAGTGAGGTCCTTCCAGGAAGTACTGGGATGGGAGGAAATGGAGACAGTGGTGTAGCACAATTTAAAAGTGCCAGTTTGGTATAAATGAGCAAGAAAGGAGACATAAAGGCGGAGTAGAGCAGCAGTGAGATGGGGATCTGAAATCAAGCAAGGTGCTTTGATTTGCTTGTTTCATGGAGGGAATTCATGACATGTTCCTTGTAAATAAGAGATAAGTGATGATTCAAAAACCACTAGGACAAAACTGTTAAATAAGTAGATGGCATGGGGTATGGTGCATACACTTGGAGAAAGAAGTACTTACTTAATTGGAATTAAGTAAGAAAAATAATCCATTACAAAATAGAAATGTAAAGTACTTGGTAGAGAAACACTAGTAAAGAAATATGGACATTGTTCTATTGCGAAAATATTAACAGTGAAATCTGAAGTAAGGGGGTTGGGCAGAAAATATAGAGAAGTGTATGAAAGGTGTTGAGATTTGGAGGAGGAAGGTTAAGTGCTAAGAGAGTGTTTGTTTTCCATAAGGGGGAGGTAAGTTGAATGGGAATGTATGTTGGGATTTGATGAGTACATCATAGGCCTACTCTACCAATGTGGTAGTCATGCATTTCAAGTAAAAGAGACCAACTCTGTTGCATGTCTTGTCAAGTCACACCTGGGCTTCCCTGAGTCAGGCAAAGAATAGGAAGAAGCTGTTGTCAGGATAAACAATGGCTAGGACAATGACAGACAGGCAGTAATATTGTCAGGGGAATGTATGAGATAATGAAAAGGATGATAATTCATATCTGTTAGACTGGGTAAGGAGGAAAACGAAGCTGTGAAGATAAAAGACAAATAGATGCGGGCACGATTGATCTCCCAGTGCAAATGAATATTTGTTGCAAGCATTATTAAAGGTATTAACAAAGAGGGGTGGTCATAATCCACAACCCAGGCATTTCAAGAGGAGGTTATTAATATCTACCATTAAGGCAACAAGAAAATCTTCTATCTGAATTGGGACCAGGTAGAAGATGGAGATGAGAATAAAATCTTTGTACCCGTGGAGGTCAAGGGACTAAGAACAAAGACAGTGAGAGAATATTCAATCATTAGAGTCTATATAGATACAGATCTACATGGATCACCAATCTTGGAACAATTGCAGAATAGTGGTGGTATCAGAGAGCAACTTGTTCAATTTTCACTTAATGAGGGCCAAGGACCTTAGGTTTTGCAAATGACTAGAATGAGAGTAGTGAGTATTCTGTTGGGAGGTTGTCAAACGGTATGAACTTCAAAGGAGCTGGTATTCCTTTTTAAGGAAAGTGGGTCTAGACTCATGGAAATGCCAACAAGAAACATCATAATACTTTTAGATTCATAAGATGTAAAGGAAAGAAAATGCTACCCTTCTGAAGTGCAAAAGGGAGGTAGTGTTCACAAGTATAAGCAGGCTTTAGGCTGAACAGGAAAGTAAGGGAAACACTCATAAGGAAGATCAAGCGAATGAGTTATCAGGAATTCCAGAGGGTGTGTTGGCAGGATTTGAGGGAAAAGGGAGGAGTGGAAGATTGTTCCAGATTAGAGACTGTTCAAAGGGCTATGGAGATGGGAGAGTTCAAGTGATGAGAGACGACTTGTGGTTTTCAGGATTGACTGAAGTGAAAAGGAATGTAGGGCATGACGGGATTAGCCCAGAAAGAAGATTTCAGTATCTTCATGAGTGATTACTCAGCCTTCACATCACTTTGGGAAACATTAGGAAAGCTTGGAAGGCTGAAAAGCAGGGTGTAAGCGGTTGTGATAAGCATGCCTAACTATTTAGCAGGAAACCACATCTTCAGCATTGCTATTTACCCACAGAACACTGCAGTGGTAGTCTAAAACAGTCTAGTAGAATTATTACAAGCACTGCTTCACCATTGATTACTGAGCACTTACTTTGGATATTTATTGTGATAAATGACTTATATGTATTATAACATTGTAAGTTGATATGAAAGTAATAACTTCCATTTTATAGTTACAAAGTCACCTACAATTTGGACTGAGAGTTCTTTGACTCCAAAGTGAATGATAAACAATGGTGAGAATGCAGAGTTTTGAAAGGTTGAGGATGAGAGGATAAGGCAAAGTCTAGTCCCAACAGCAGTTCAATGCCACAGATACCAAGTGTCTACATTTCAGCATTGCTCTAGGCCATAGCTCAAAAGCCTTGAGGAAAATTAACTCATTATCCTAAAGAAACTCAACTGAATATGATGTATTCACCAGGTAACACTCAATTATAATAAATGCAAATATTAAAGCGCCCATGTCTAGACACAGTAGCACATGGTGATGAGAAGTGATGAGCCCTGTATCTACGAGGAAGGTTGTAAAGGACCAATCAAAGTTTGCCAGGGAGACAAAAGGCAAGGCATAAGACATTCTAGAAGGGACAACATGACTAAGACACAAATGCATCAGGCCAATAATTTTCTGAGAGTATAAGGAAAGAGGTAAGGACAATAAAATCCATGGATTTTATTGGGGCAAGGTCATACAGGGTGGGAAAAGTTAAGTGGAATAGATCTGTGGGGCAAGGTCAATGAGAAATTAAGCTAAGCAAATGCCCCTTGTTTTTTAAAGTTGTTCTCATTGTTAGAAAATGTAGCAAGAAAAAGATTAAAAATCACCAGAGTGACTCATCAATATTCATGAACATGACTTATTCCCATTATATAGGTGAGAAGAAAAAGGAGAGAAGTCTAAATATATTTGACACAAAAATCCATAGACCACATACAAAGATGACACCAAGCGTGTATAAGCCGTTTGGCCAACTTACAATTGTGCCAAGAGATGAAGCTGGAAGGGAAAATAAAAACCAAAGCAAAGAGTGGCATAACAGTACAGGAGAATTTTCCCAGGAAAAATGTAAATTGCTAGAAGAATTCTTATTCATGTAAGACTATTCATGAATAGTGTAATATATAAATTCTAAGACTGTAAGACTCTGAACACCTTGTGTTAGAAATAGTTTACATATATAAAAGCCACTTATTCATTAATTGATTCCTTTTTGGTGTAACACACATATGTTTAGGAGTTAATGTGTGCTGGATATTTCTCTGGTCATGGTTATATATAAAAAAAATCTCTGCCTTGTATAAAGTCAGAGTTAAGTAAAAGAAGCATAAATAATCAATCAACGTATGGGCATTGTTAGAAGAAGATTCATAGTTTGAGAATCATTCTGTATGATATTCAAGGAGAAAACGAATGTGAGTTTTCTGGTACACGGTAGATGCTTGAAAATGATAGATATATAGTGTTCAGTGGATGTAGATGGAATAAAGAATATCAGGTTACCTGTTGGTTTCTGATTTTTGATCTATCGGACTAAAATGTCACAGAAGAATCAGGGTCCTGAATGTTTATTTGAAGAAACAAATTT
>LZPO01057054.1:0-12461 GCA_001675575.1 Neotoma lepida
TATGAGGTGCCTTGGGCATGGTGTTTTACCACAGCAATAGAAAAGTAACCAATATGCAATGTAAACTTACAACTATCTTACACAAATGCACAGTAGGTTTTGCTTTGTTTAATTGCCTGTTTTTATTGTATCAAGGAAAACTTGTTTTTACTGAAATAACACACAAGAGCTCTAAAGCATGACAATTATTTTTTGAATCTCTAACACTGACAAACATATTAAGTCTTGAGATAACTCAAAGTATTACATTTTCAAATGAGACATACATGATTCGTGAAACTTATTTACTATAAAAATTTACTAGTAATTTCAAATATATACACAACTAATAAGATTTGGGATTTATCTGTGTCTACTTTAGTCCTTCAAGCTCAGATACTCACTAAAAAAATGTTCAAGGTACCACAGAAATTAGACAGCATTTACAATACGAAAATCTCTTTGCCCAGAAAACTGTGTATATTGAGGGACATTGTCAAAGAATGTACAACAGTCCTGGGAAAAAATATTAAGTTGTATTTTTCTATTGTTTTGTTAATTTTTTAAGCTTTATTTTTATATATAGATGTGTTTTGTCACATGTGTGTGTCTGTGTACCATGTAGGTGTAGTGCTCATGGTTGCCCTAGAATTGAACTTACAGATAGTTGTGAGCTACCATGTGTGCTATAAATTGAACCCAAGTCCTCTGGAAGATCAGCCAGTATCTAATCACTGAACCGTCTCTCCCCAACACTAGGCTGTTAAAGCACAATCCTAAACCAGACAGACATACCCTGCCCAAACATAAGAACCCATTCCAGGGAAATGTCATCAGTTTATCTGAGGGGAGGGCAATTATTTACATTCATTTTATCTGGTAAGATTTTATGAATCACTTACCTTATTTTCCTCAGAAGCACTTACCACCTCTCCTTTTATTTGGAAGAGAAATGTACATAAAGCTAGTTGCTTTGTAAAGGCCCAATGAGATAATTCATGCAAAGAATTTAACCCAACACTCACCAAATTTAAAAATACAGTTACAAATTACGACCCTGCTATTGTGATGCAGGCCTGAAATCCCAGCCACTGGGGAAGCTGAGGTGTAAGGACTAATATGACAAGGCTTGCTTGTGGGAGTTAACGAGCTCTGGGAAAGCATGTGAATTAGTGAGACACTAACTACCTCAACATCAAAACTGCAGATAGCAATAATTATAACCATTATCAATCTTACTATTTTCATTCAGAGTTTGCAAATGACTGACCATAATGCATGTGAAACTCGGTCATATTTAATGTGGGAAAATATAAAATTTTTGCTCTCATCTTTCAGTCACTTTTGGTTTAGTCACTACACAGAAAATACCTCCTCAGCAAGCACAGTTTTCTTTTAAGAAGATACTAACTGTAAATTATTGTCCCTAGTTCACAGAAAAAGTTAAAAGGTTGAAATAAAGTAGAGTAACAAGTATATTACTTAATATTACTAAATTTAGGAAATGATAATAATGTTTATTATTAGTTCTCTCATAAAGACCACCACAGCATGAAGCAAATTTTTCTAGCATATCTTTTGTAACAAAGTACAATCACAGAATTGCTTTTAAATTTTTAAAAAAAATTTAGTTTAAGTATCTGATCCTTAAAAATCAAACTTAGAAAAATCAGTTGCCTTATTATTTCTGTTACGAAAGAAAGGAAAATACATTAAATCCAGTATTATAAATCTCNATAAGAACTGCTTCATAAAGATATTGTCCCATAACTAAGTTCACATCAAAACAGTGGTTTCGGGATTTGAAGGTTATATAATGCATAACAAATTCGATTTTAAATAACTGCAAATCTAAAAGAGGTATAGACCATATTTGAAATGAAGCATATATGTGTTGTGAACTTATAGGTATTTAGCCTTTAAATAACACCTTTTCTCTGAGCTTTCTTTTCTTCCTTGCTTGAAGGAAGCATTTTACTTTTGTATCTTTAAAATCACAGGAAAAAAAACCTTACAGTTTGAATGGTCCTTTAATGTAAATCTTTGAATGATTTCTATCTTTAATAATATTTGCTCCATGGGCCAGGACAGAAAAGAATCATTAAGACCACTAAGAAGATCATACCATGTGTGGCAGTGTGGCACATGCCTACAATACAGAGGCTGCTGCAGGAGGATTGTGACTTCAAGACCATCCTGGACGACCAGCACAGACACACACAAAGCCGCATACCTGTAGATGGATTTTTCTTGAACTCCCAGCCCTCAAATCATAACACAGAAAATTATTATTATGAAAGCTTGGCTTTAGCTTAGGCTTGTTTCTAACCAGCTCTTATAACTTAAATTAACCATTTCTATTCATCTATGTGTTGCCATGTTGCCAAGTGGTTTGTGGCTTTTATCTCTGCTCCTACATGTCCTGCTTCCTCTGCATCTGGCTAGCATCTCCCCCTTCACCTAGATTCATCTCCTCTTCTTTTCTCTCTGCCTGGAAGTCTGCCTAACCTCTTCCTGCCTAGCTATTGACCATTCAGCTCTTTATTAAACCAATCATAAGGTACCTTGGCAAAGACACATCTACACAGTATACAAAAATATTATTCCACAACACATCTTTATGTGTCATTACCTTAAAACTTTATTATAGTATTTTGTATAAAACTTTCAAAATGGAGGCAGTGCTAACTAAGACACTTTAGGAGGTGAGTGAGAAAAAAAAGATAAAGAACCAAAGATATAGTAAATATAGAGTGAAGCATCTTAAGGATGTATTCATTTATGTTATTAAATGAAAATGAGTGAATTTATAACATTTACAAAGATTCTTTCAAAGTGCATCATGAAGCAAAAGGCAGCAGCTTTCTGCCTGTAGGATGTCTTAGTCAGGGTTTCCATAACTGTGATAAAGCACCATGACCTAAAGCAGTTTAAGGAGGAAAGGAGTTATTTGGTTTATGTATCTTGAGCCACAGTTCATTGAGGAAAGGCAAGACGTGAAGGCCAACAGGACAGGAACCTGGAGAAAGAAGCTGATGCAAAGGCCGTGGGGAGTGCTGTTTACTGGCTTGCTCTCCAAGGCTTGCTCACCTTAATTTTTTATACACCTAGGACTACTTGTGAAAGAGTTGCACCATCCACAGTGACATGTGTCCTCCCACATTAATTGCTAATTAAAAAAAAAATGTACCACAGGCTTGCCCACAGGCCAAAATAATGGGTTNGTTTTCTCATTTGAAGGTTTCCTCTTCCCAAATAATTCTAGCTTGTACCAAGTGGACATAAATCTAGCCAGAACACAAGGACTATATCTAAAACAACACAGTTGAGAAGAAGTTTCAAGAAAGAGATTGGAAAGAGTGTGACAAATGTACCCAAGTAGGAACACAACAGAGTGAGCAGCTGACAAGGCACTTTCGCATAGAGAAGCCTCAGCAAGGAAAAGACGATAGGGAGGATTTTTATTATTTTGTTTCTTACAGAATGTCTCCAAAGATTCACTTTAGTCTCAACTTCATTATTTGTGAAGCCACACTAAAGATAAAGCTTTTCTCTGACTGTTCACTAATTAGGTGAAAATATTAACAGCAACATAAAATCAAGCCCTAAGTGATATGCAGCTACCTTAAATAGCACTGTGATCCCATGCAATGTTAATATAAAGAGCCAGCTGGCAGGAGGTGATAAGGATGTAGTAATATTTTAATTGGCACTTGTTCTGCGCACATGCGTTGAAATGGTTACAATACCAACTACATGAATCAGTGACAATTATTCCATGTTAACAAAAAACAAATTTCCTTTAATTCAGTATTATGAAGATTAAAAAGTACGGAAATTACTACAATTAGAGCCCCTTTGTTTAAATGCATGAAAATGAATGTTTATTCTTTGAAAATATTGAAAAGCACCACCTTATTTCTGTGGTGATTGTAGATAATGTGATGTGGTTTTGAAAAGACAAGAACAACAAAAACCCTGTGAACTTAATATTTATTTCAGTCTAATAAGAATAAACATAAATTATTAGACAGTTAGCATGATAGTATACTCTATGCAAATTTGATTTGGGTTACAACTTTAAACACTATTGTATTTTTTTGTTTTTACTTTTCTAATATAATTTAACTTGATCATGTATCCCTCTCTCCAAGCTCCTCTCAGGTCCTCCCCATCTTCCTATCCACCCAGCTTTATGTTCTATCTCTAAAACTAATATAAAATACATAAAAACAAAAATCAAAACATTCAACAAATCAATAAGACAAAAAAAGCCAAAATAAAACAAACAGAATTCTTAAAAAGAAAGAAACTATGGAGTTTCTTTTGAGTTGGTCAACTACTCCTGGGCATTTGGCCGCCCTGGAGTGTGGTTGATATACCCCTCTTAGAGCTGAGACTCCATCTGGCTTAAACTTGTACAGGCCTTGTGTTTGCACAATCTTTTTGAGTTCATATTTCTATCAGTTGTTGAGTCTGGAAGACACTGTTTCTTGGAGTTATTCAACCCCTCTGGCTCTTATAATCTCTTCATCTCCTCTTGAGATAGATCTCTAAGCCTCTAGGAGAGAAGATTAATGCACACATCCCATTTAGCACTGAGTAATCCAAAGTCTTTCACTCTCTGTATAGTGTCCACTTGTGGATTTCTCTGTTATCATTTACTGCAAGAAGCTTCTCTGATGGGTGTTGAGTAAGACACTGATCTGTGGATTAGCACTCTATCATTAGGAGTCATTTTACTGCTATGTTCTTTTAGCAGAATAATAGTAGTAGGCTGTCCCCTAAGGCCCATAACTTATCTAGCCTCAGGTTTTTGGCTGCTTTTGCAGTGTCAGGTATGGGTTCCATCATATAAAGTAGGTCTTAAAACCAGTTTAAAAAAAAAAATGTGGCGCTAGTTACTCCTATAACCTTTGTGCCACTATTCCACCAGTATATTTGCAGTAATCTTGCAGACAGGTTGTTGTTATAGTAGCAGAGTTTGTAACTAAGTAATATTTGTAATTATCTTTCCCCTCTAATGATATGCAGAGTGCCTTCCAGCACCATGGAATCTGGTCAGTAGGATGAAACTTATAGTTAGACACCAGATCTATTTCTTCATGTTTAATGACATTAATATTGTCATCCGCAGTAGGTCCTTACAACCAGTTTGTAGAAAGCAACCAATCACCTTGACAACAGCCTGTGATATTTTGATATTTTCATATTTTGTCCAACAACTCCACAAAATGCAATGCATCTGGGCAGTAGAAGTTTACTTGTTGACAGAAAATGTCTAGCTAGGACATTGTCTCCCCCATTAGCGATTGTAATTTGTAGTTTTGAAAGTAATCCCATTTCACTCAGTCTCTGCATCCTTATTTATAAAAGCATTAAATGAAATGGTATCCAATAGTAATTTCTATTCTCATATTTGGAGGGATGTCACTTTTCAGATTATCACATCCTTAATATTTGAAAATAAAAAGTGAGCCATTGACAAGATAGTTATAAATTTAGGGAGGTATTTAGCATACAGAGTTAATAGTTTTAAATTGTCCACAAGGAGTGTCAATGGGTCAAGGAACCTTTGAAACTCAAAGACAAACACCATATTTTATACAGTTGTATTCTACCTTGTCCAGTCATGACTGGCTCAAAGGAGCTGAGAATTTTATAAAATTGGGTTAGATGGTTGAGAACAGGAGAAAATAGGATAAAGTAGAGGACACAGAAAGAGCAGAAGAGATACTAAAGAAAAGGGGAGACTAGAGGAGGGAGGATGGAGAATGGGACAGGATCATTTGTCGGATGTGGGCCGGATGTGAAAAGTTACGAGAGCTGGGTTACAATGTTTCCATTGCAGAAGATGGATATATAGCCAGGCCTCTGACACTAGGTGTGTGTGGAAGCGCCTGTAGTTTCTTGGTGAAGAAGAAACTAGCTGCCTCTTGGCTCTGTTCTCTCAGCCTGCTACCTAGCACAATTTTACGTTTTTTGTTTCTTTGTCTGAGGTGTGACGGTTTCCAAGAGAACCAGACTTTCTGTGGAGGTCGTCACAGTCCGGTTCCCTAGGGCCGAATTTTCCAATTAGAGGCACTCGATCTCCTGCGTGGCCTCTACAGTTCGAGGTGGAACGTAAGCTCGTGGAGCCGCAGGGGGCTGGCACCGGTCATTCCGAACTGAGGGACCAGGGTGAAGGAAGCCAGGAAGCGTCAAGGGAGGACGTGAGGCTCAGGCTGTCATGGAGCTGTACCTCAGCGCCTGCTCCAAGACCGCCAATGTGGCTGCCAGCAAAGCAGCCTCCAGCAACGTGGCTGAGGACAGTCATCAATGTAGAGATGTAAGTGGAGTGGCCTCAGGCCAGTGTGAATGTCCTTGGTCCCAGGCCTGGGAGTAGCCATTTTGGGCTTCGGGCCTGGGAACGGATATCTTCTCACTAGCTCCTGTCTGGCTGTATAGCAGGGTGTCCTAGGCTGGCTGAAGAGAGGCACCCTGTGAGGATGTGTCCTTCAGACCTTACCTTTTGATTCTTGGATTTCTATCCTTGTTGTGGGAGGAGATGGGCCAAAGCAAAAGACTATACCGAAAGAAAAGTTATCTGATTATATTTCACAGAGGGCACACAAAGCCCCAATTCCAGGGGTGGGAGCCGCTGAGCTACTGGATCTTCCTCTCGGGGTCAAGCTGCCTATGATCCCAGGAACTGATACTGTATATTTTACTACGAATATCAGTGAAAAGGTAAGGCAACTTTTTACAATTACATTAATTGTCTTTCATTACAATGCTGTACTCTGCTTGCTGTTAGACAATACAGCAGAGTATATTAGTAAAATGTGTACTAACAGTCAGACATCGTACCACAGGTATTGTTTAGATTGTGAATAAAACAATTTCATCCAACGTGGCTTTATAGAGTCATGATCAACAGGATTTAGATTCTCAGCCCTATTTTAATTTATATTACATAGCAACATATTGACATTTAATTATAAGCCATTTATATGCTTATGTATTAAGTTTTTTCTTAGAAACATTTGATTTAAAGGCTATTACTATTTGCTATTAATTAGATCTAGGATTTTAATCAATACCAACTGGGGCTAAACTCTCAATGGAAGACATTTTGTTTGTTTTTTCCTGTTGAGCCTATCTCATGAAGTAGGTTAAAAATAGATTTGAAATTTTTTTCATGTTTAATTGTGTAATTCTTGCAGATAGAAAAATGCCCTACTTCTATGATGATGAAACCCCACGATCATCTTAGCCCTATTCCTCCATTCGGAGCTTCAGAATGAATTCTTCCAACTGATATGCTTTATGCCTATGTAAACAAACAACCATCACTCATTATTTTTGTCCAATTTGTCTCCAAACTTAGTTTACTCTTCTTTCTTCTTCCTAATTTGTTAATCTGAGTCATTCTCGAGGATCATTAATTTATTTTTGCTTAGAATTCTTTAGGTTGAATGATTGCACTCATCATTTATATTAAATTCTGTGATACTGTCTACTTCCCTTAAAATGCTTAGATTTTTGTCCCATCCCTAACCTCCTCCAGTTCTTGACTAAATAATTCAAGTTATCATGTTTATTCCACAACATTACGCCTGTAATGTGCAGCTTTGTAACTGGTCATTTACCTTCATTTCTTTCATAATTAGTGACGTATGTGACGTAAAGCCACAGTACTTTTGTTTTGTTTTATTGTTTTTTGTTTGTTTGTTTGTTTGTTTGTTTGTTTGTTTGTTTTTTTTTGGTTTTTCGAAACAGGGTTTCTCTGTGTAGCTTTGCGCCTTTCCTGGAACTCACTCGGTAGCCCAGGCTGCCCTGGAACTCACATAGATCTGCCTGCCTTTGCCTCCCAAGTGCTGGGATTAAAGGTGTGTGCCACCACCGCCCAGCTTAACAGTACCATTTAACACATTTTGTACTGAAAAGCCTTGAAGGCTGACTGTGCAATGTTATTTAACGTTGTGATTTACTGTAATATCAGCATATGGGCCCCATCTGCACACTCCTGAGAAACAGAAAATGTTCTCAAAGCTTATCAGTTGAAAGAAAACCAATGCTGTGATCAGTACTGTCATTGGAAACTACCTGGAAGCTGCCAGTGTAGGTGATGGATTGTTCCACAATGGCTTCCAGACAAAGGTGGTTTTATCTTCTGTACTGTACTGTGATGTAGTTTTCTTCTTAACATTCTGTTCTAAATGATGTGGTTTTTTGCCTTAGGGAAGAGTGGTGTGTGTGTGTGGGGGGGCAACAAAACAAAACTGTGTAGCCCCTTTTAACCTGGTGTTCATTCAAAACATTGGATGCAGATCTGCATTCACTCTAACTGTGCACACTGAAATCTTACTTGAACAGATCTCATAATAAAGCATTTGTCTTTTGCTCTTTAAAAAGATAATTCTAAAGAAGGCTTATTATATTTTTGTTAAGTGGTTACTTTAATTAATATTGAGGAACGTGTTTCTCATTGTTAAAAGTCAACATCTAAAAAGAATTTACAGCTAAATGTTACCGTCTAAGAGAGAGAACCAATTCCTTCCTTGACATATTATTTCCATTAATGATGTGTACCTTTTATGTGATCCAATTCTCACTGAATTAGACTTTAACCTACAGGGGGAATGCAATGCAAATTCAGAAAACAGGTGCTCTCTGGGAAGCTTTGGTAGTCATTCAATGCACTTTTCTGATTAGGCCTTCTGAAAGGTATTAAACTTATGGCATTAAGACCTCAGTGACTTAACAAAATGTTAAGTGTTTTACTCAAAAGAAGAGCTACTCTGCTATCTGCTCCTTAGGCTTTCCTTTTTGCCTTCTACTTTCTAGTTCTTTTTAGACCCCCTACTCCACCTGGTTCTCCAGGATTCAAGAAATGAACTGAACTTTTAAAATGAACAAAGATCACAAACTGATACCTTCAGGACCCTCTGGATTGGTGCATAATATTGTGTGGTAGTGTGAATTGATTTAGATGCCTCCAAACAAGGGCACATGACCTCTACTTTTCCAGCTCCCCCCACATACTCCAACATCATCACCTGTTTTCTGAATTTGCATTGTATTAGTAAGCATTAAAGCTGAAAAAATGCAAAGATAGCATTAGCACATTTTTACACATTCTTCTATCAGTTACCTTTTCATCTTCAGAAGTACTTTACAAGCTATTATCATTATTCTTCCTTTGAAAAAGTAACTGAGAACTCACACCTTACTCTGATGATGTTTTAGTTAATAAATGAGATTAAATAACTTAGGTGTTTCCTTCATAGTAAAAAATTAGGGAATCACCAACATTAGTTGGCTGTCCTTCCATTCTTTTATATGGTTGTGTTTACTATGCTATTTATATGATAATATTTGTATTTATATGGTAAAAGTACTTTGGGTTTGTTAAAAGTCCCAAGACACTATGATTCTTTGTCCTTAGTATTTAGCTTCTAAGTTCTACACTCTTTTTATGCGTTATTTCCATTTAACCTTGGTAAAAGATTTTTCCATATTTTTCTTCTCTTTCAGATGATTGAAACATAATTAATATTCTTTTTTCTTTTGTGTATAGTGTCTTGATCTAAGGAGAGAAAGAAAAGACAGAGTCCACGCATTGGCTTTATTTCTTAAATCATACATTATTCCCATTGTTTCCCTTCTCTCTGTTTTTGTCTCATGGCCATTAGGTGATGCATCAGGGAAAAAATTGATTGAGTGGGGACGACTGTTTAAATTACTTCATGTTGGTGAAGGGAAGAAGGGAAACTTACCTGAGTAAATCCTCCTGTTGCTTGCTTATTCCCAGTTCAAATTTAAACTACATGTTTGATTTTTCAGTCATGTCAGCAGGTTAATTAAAAGTGAAAATACATTAATTTATATTTGTAATATTTTAATATCTGTGTGTGCAGCTTTTTCGACCTTCCTATGGTTTTAACCTGAGTGATCCTTACTGTCGACTTTTGGAAACCCAATATAAAAGTCTCCATGATCCACATTTAAGAACATACTATAAGCGCAAAGATATTCTGAGAAGGCTAAAGAAAGGTGGCTACATCACCAGCAATAACAAAGTGAGTTATCAGTTTCTTTTATTTCTTAATCAATGAAAACTTCGACTATTTTGCATCTAAGGGGAAGCGAGTCTCTTGATGATGCAAAAACACTACTCTCACTTCTAAAGGAGTGAGAAATAATTTCTTCTAGAGCCAAAAATGAGTGACCATTGCTCTGGAACATAGATTTAGGTTACCCCAAATTCCATGATCTAATGTGGAAGTAGCCTCATGAAGTTTTATAATGACTAAACAAAGAAAATCATAAATCAAGAGACCTATAAAATATGTTGGTGGAAACATCAGAGAAGTGGTTATAGACAAGCAAAGATGCCTTGGATGCTATGTGAATAGCATTCTTAGCCCTTTGATGAGTAGAAAATAGGGTTTTGTCAATAGATTGAAAGGGGCTTAATCTGTTAGTTACAGATCAGATGGGCAAGGAATGTCTCTCTACCTTAAGATCAATTATACTTAGGCTGTGAATCTGCAACAACACTCCATCCTCGCCACATCACTGAAGTCCTAGTAGGTCAGCCTTGGCAGGTACAGCATCTTTCCAGGAACTGTCTTTCAGAAGTAGCACTATTAACATTATTGTAATAGAATACTTCTTGATCAGTTTTATAGAATACTCAGAGATCAGAAAATAAGTGCTTCCATACATGATTATTTTCATCACCCTTTATGTTTAACATAAAAAATTATTGTCAAGTATTTTGCATAGGCAAAGGTATATTAATGTTCCCAGCTGAATCATAGTTCTCTTTTTTCTGTCTGTAATGGTACTGTTTTCTTGTATGTGATTTATATTTTTAAAAACTTGAAATAGAAATGTAGGAAATGTAGTTTGTTGCATCCTGAGATATTATTCTTTTTCATTTGAACATTGTATTTACAATCATAATCCAATTAGAGTTAATTAGAATTATTATTTTAATAACTAAAGTTATGTGTGAATGATTACTTCATTATTATAATATAATATTAAGAAAGTTTTATTTCTAGATGGAAATTCCTTGCTTACAAATGTAGAGATATCAACTATAAAATTGTTAATAGTTTCTCACTCTTCACACCAACATGTCATTAAAATTGTCATTGCTCTTTTTTTCCTCTAATAAGCAACTGTTATGACTTTCAGTCTTTATACATTTAAAATATTTATACATTTTTTGTTTTATTTTTAGATTGTATGTAGCTTGAGGGAACTGAATAAATACAGGCAATATCTTACGAGCTTAAAATTAGACTTTGAAAGAAACTATTTAAGAGAACAGGTAAGCTATACATTTAAAATCATTGGTTTAAATAGAATAAAAAAGAAGTCTGTGTCTGTGTGTGCGATATTGTCTTATATTTTGAAGTTTAATTGCTTATATTCTATGTGAAATTTGGAACAGGAATAAACAGTATTTGGAATTTGCAACATTTACCCAATAAGAGAAAAGAGATTAGATCATATCATCAATACACTAATATTTAGTAGTATTATTTATATTTAGCTGTTAATTCAGTAAGCAATTCAGTAAACTGAAAATTCAGTAAGTCAGCTAAGCTACTTAGACCTTAGCTGGCACCTGAAGATGACTATAGTACTAAAAAAATTCCAAAGCTAAAACCAAAACAGTCTTAGGAACAGCTGATTTCCTTTGTTACATCTGTAATATCCTACATAACATTGAAGAACCAGGTAGACTGTGTGTTTGTATCTATATACATACTCTGTATTCATTCACAAAGATTCATAAAAATGAGATAGAATTTTTAGATTATGCTTGTTTCTTTTAGTCTTGAATCAAAGTTGTGTATAGCATGCATCTCTCTCTTTCTCTTTCTCTCTCTCTTGTGTGTGTGTGTGATATGTATAATTGGATTCAGACTTTTCTTAAGAGTCACTAAAGCTCAAAATAAGGCAAGTGTGTGCTCACAATTTTATATTACCAAGTGAGAATGTAAGAGAAAAATGAGATTGACTAAAATCAGTACGCACTTGAAATCCCAGCACTCTGCAAGCTGGAACAGGAAAATTGTGAGTTCAAGGCCAGCCTGGNTTATATGTTGTGAGACCTTGTATCATAAAAACCAAAAATAAATAGAAAAATAGTCAGACAGAAAATGTAGTATTGATGAACAAATAAAATATTTGTCTCTTATTTTTAGAGAGGTAAATTCTTACTTTAATTCAGCTGTCCACATTTGAAATGGATTCAAAATACAGTTAAATGCAGTTAAATAATTTACTTTTTATAAAATATAGGAATTTTAATGATTATAATTCTCGGAAATGTAAAAACATTATGTATTTCTGGCATTCTTTTATACAAAAATATAGCAATTGATTACAAAACAGCTACATAAACTGCATGAAACCAGCCAATATCCTCACTGTTCTGACATCACACGGTTCCAGAACTGGTTGTTACAGGACAACAC
>LZPO01057056.1:0-12435 GCA_001675575.1 Neotoma lepida
TGTGTGCCACCATTTTCTGGCCTCCATGTCTACCTAGTGGCTGTTCTGTTCTCTCACCCCAGATAAGTATTATTAGGGTACACAATATTTTGGGGGACACAATATAATCACCACAATGACAGGCCCATTTTACAAATTAAATCATAACTGTGAATATTTTTATAAGTATTGTGTATGATCCATCCAGCTTAAAATCCATCATTAATGAAAACGGACCTCATGAAACCCTAGAACTTGCTGAGCTAGTTTTCTGAGCTAGTGCTTCAAGAAGTTTCATATTAAAGAACTTAGAAAAAGTCAGTGGTGACTATTGGAGGAAGGAGAGCTAATATTACAGGATCCACTCACTGAGAGGTCACCCATGGTTATGCAGATGACCCTAATGTGACCCATACAGACTGCACTACATGGATTCCACAAGGTAAAATCAGAAGATATGAAGGTGAAAGAAAAAAGATAGGGAGCACACAGGACAGAAAAAGAAGGGAAGTAGTGGGAAGTGTATTTGAATAAAACATAATTTTACCTAAAAGAAATTTTCAAACAGTTAAAAACTTCCTACTTTCTGGCTGCTGTTTCATTTTTGCTATAAAATTGTGAAANTGCTGTAACAGTTTCTCTGCCCCTGTGTTTGGAAAAAATATAAATACATTGATTTTTCTTCAACAAATATGTATAGAAAATATGTCCATTCACTATCTTGGTGTAGGTAAAAGCTACATGTGGAGATAAAGTTTACCAACCACTGTTTGACTAGAATGAAAGTTTATGAATTCAAATAAACTTCTTTTTTTAATCTAAAAGATAAGCCACTCCCAGGTAGGCTCATATGCCTTTGAATTCTGCTGTTGACATGCAAGCTGTGGTCCTGCTTTTATGCACATGTGACTTGTTCCCACTAGCTTATGAATTAATAGCCACATTTCTCCCATGGTTTCCTCTTGACTTCCTGTCCTTTCTACACAAATCATTTCTGCTGTGAAAGACTTTCATGTAGGAAGTGATTTCTGGCTACTATTGGGCTACTATTTTAGAAAGCTCCTGGGAAGGAGTCAGTTCTCTAAGAAGTTTCATTTTTAAAAACTTAGAGAGCTTTCAAGGTTTTCAGTGACTAGAATTAAGTATTGTTTTTGAAGCAGATGTCAAAAATAATTTACCCTTTATAAGGTTTTTATATATGCTTTGAGATTTGTATACAAGTTATTTGATCATAAAATTACTCCTTTTTAAATTATACCTAGATCCTTGCTCATGTTCTACACATCCAACTTCATGTTTTACTTCCCAATTAAAAGGGTAAAGAAAAATAATTAATCAAATCATAGAACTCAATTTATCTAGACTAACTACTCCTAAGAGTATGACTTGTCCTTATTTGTACATATATTCAGTGACACCACACTTAAGAAATCTGATTATTTTTCACCCAGAAGCTATGTGTTGCAAAGAGTTCCTTGATGATGGGTGAAACATTGAGCAAACATCATTTCCTCTGTGATGAGATTTTTTGTCTGGCTTGATCATATGCAGGGGTTATACATACTGTCACAATCTCTGTGAGTTCATAGGTGACTCTGTCCTGTTTTTTTTGGGAATTGCTATTTCCTTTAAATCATCCGACACCTCTGGTTCTTACAATATCTCAGCTCCATATTTGGCTTAGAATACCAAGGCTTGAGGAGAGGGGTGTAACTGAGACATTTCTCTTATGGGTGNATATTCCAAAGCCTCTTACATCCAGCACAGTGTCTAGCTGTGTTTCTCAATGTCAATTACCATCTACAGATATAATAAATTTATTGAATGTGGGGTGATTAATAAACTCTCAATGGCCTTGGCAATATGCTCTAAGTGTTGTTTTATTGCTATGTTTCCATACCACATTACATACGTTCCATCTCATGGAGCAGTCTTTGAGTCGATTGAAAAGTTTGTTTGTTGCCACTGTATCATCTGTGCTATATGCAATAGGAGTGTAACAGGCAGGTCATTATTGCAGTTCTCAGGGTCACTAGCTGTTTAAGAGGGATGACTCTGGTAGGACTTATGTGGGGGCCTGCAGAGTCAAGTTGTTTACAAGTAAAGATGGTCCTGGGAGGAGGCAGGGAGGAAGGAACCAAGTTGTTGACAAAGGTCTGTGGGGGTCTGTGGAGGAAGCAAGGAGGGAGAAACCTAAGCTGTTTATGTCTGGGTGATCTTCAAACTGATTGGCCTGATGGGGCATCTACCCCGCCCCCTCTTTAGCCTTGTGGTTTTAGGCTTTAAAAGGGGCTCACTGTTTTTCAATAAAGGAGTTCTTGCTTCACTTGACTCCCTGTCCCGTCTGATTGTCTCCCAGGAACAGGAGGCTGGGAAAGGACGGACAGTCCCAGGTCGATCCTTCTTGGGAAACCTAAGTTCTCAGTGGAGCAGACATCACAACAAACTTACAGCAACTCTAGCACAAAAACACTAGCCAGTTGTGGTGAAGCTTCCAGTTGAGTACCTGCTATANTTTTCTATGTTCTTTTACAAAAATAAATGGTATGTACAACAATAGGATCTTACTGTCTTCATCAGTTATATTTGACAGAGGTCTAGTGTACAGAATATTTAAATTAATTAAAATAATTGAACTTTGAGAAAAAAGTAACCCAATCTAATATATAGGACATGGAACTACATAGTTATTTCTCAAACATGAAACACAAGTGGTTGAGACATACTTAAAAATGTTCAATATCAGAAAAATGTGATTAGAAACTATCTTTATATTTCACTCTTCATCAGTAAGAATAGAAAAATTAATAAAACAAATGACAACAGATGGTGATAAGGATGTGGAGAAAGGGATTACTGGTAAGNGTGCAAAGTGGTATAGCCATTAAGGGAATTAATATGGAGGGTACTCAAAAAGCTTAAAAACAGATATGCCACACGATTCACCCATATCACTATGGGCAGAGGCCCAAAGGACTCTCCATCTTATGGCCCATATACTTGCTAAGTTATGTTTTTTGATTCCAAAATTGGCAACAGCCTAAATGTCAACCAACTGAACAATGTCCACCAAAAATTTGCTACAATTACACAATGTACTGTCAATCAGCTACTTAAAAAATTAAAATTGGTAGTAAATGAATGGAGCCAAAATAAATCACCCTGACTTAGTCAGTGAGATACTCTATATCCAAAAATTTTAATTATACATCGATGTTAGATTTCATGCTGTATATAATCATGTATTTGTTGTTCGACTTCTGTGTTGGCCTGTTTATGTCACTTAACACAATTTAGAGCCATTATGGAAGTGGGTACATCAATTGTGGAAAAAGCCTTCAGCAAACTGGTCTCTGAACAAGCCTGTATAACTTTGCACATATACCCAAGAACAACAAGAATCATAAAAACACTTGAAACCATGTCAATATAAAAAGTTTCACTTCCATTATTTCTAAATTTCCATCAAATATGAATTGATGTGAAAGTCAGAACTTCAGCCTTACACAGAATAATGTGGGAAATTATACCAACTTAATGGAATACTACAGGGACACTGGATACATCTTTTTCTTGATGATTCATTTAGACCAAAGTTGTCCATGTGCAGGAGGATCTGTGAACCAACACAAAAAGGTGAAAAAAGAATTAGCAAAGGAAAATGAATTTGCTTTTCTTTTTTACCTTCTGAATGAAGTAGAGGAGAGAGTAAAGTATAGTTTTATCCTCCCATCTAACTTGGGGGCTGTCCTACAATGTCTACAGTCTGTATGGTGACACAATATAGCTATAAGTTTAAATGTGAAGTTGAAAAAATGTCCATTTTTTAGGATTGAGAGCTATCACTCTATACTGATCCCTCTCTATACTAGAAGAACCAAACACACCCTTGAATTTCAGAGTTCTTCTCTGCATAGACAGATAATGGAAATGTGTCATCTTTGTTTGGAGATAGCTATAGACACAACTGCTACTGATAGATACATTTTAATTTGTCTATGAAAAAAATGGCAGATAGCTAGCCAAAGGTTGGAGAACAGTCACTCTATTCATAAGGTATACACAGCCATTAGAACTCAATCACAGCATGACTGCTAAGTAGGAGAGGCTTTGGGTGATCCAAGTATTGAAGCAATCAAGATGGACCATGGACAAAGAAGGATAACATTGGATATCTCTGGAAACTAAGTGGCACAATATTCACTTTAGGTCAAGCAGGTACTAAGGCATCTAAATATATACTGTGATATTTTCCATGCTGAAATAATAATACCAAAAGAAATTGAGTCATGTTTTCTATAATATTGGGGAAGATTTGCTTCATGGTGAATTGTAGGCATTTGTGTTATTGTAAGAAATTTGAGATTCTATGACAGAAATTACTCAATCAGCCTCAGGACCTCTGAGTAAACAAATTTGGTCAATAAACAATCTGTAGTCTCCAGACCCATGCAGTACACGTCATAACATTTAGGGCAGCTGTGGGAGTAGTAAGTGTAGCAGAACAGAACAGCATTGTTCCCCCTTGATTCCATAATGCATCTAAGTCCTCAAATGATTCAATCTAGTTAGAGGAACAGCACTGTGCAAGATTCCTAGATGAGGAAACTGAGGGTCCGATAAAATGATGACACATCTTAGACAACTAAATAGTGTACTTTCTCCTTGATTCTTAGATAACCAATGTATGTCTAATAGGTGATGAGTCTTATACTACATTAGACTTTGTTAAGTTTATTTGCATCCTTACTGATTCTCAATCTCCATGCACTCTCTTGAAGCTGTTTGACATTTGTAATGGTTCCATGAAATAGGGCTATACTCTAAATGGCTTACTGACTGAGAAATCATCTCGAAAAACAAAGATAGATGGAAAAATAATCAAACTTACTCATCAAACATGGGCAGAACAATGCCAGGTATTTAAAAGTTTATTGAAGTCCTAGTATCACAGGAGGAGCAGGATATATCATATATATGATATCTACACATACACATACACACACACACACACACACACACACACACACACACCTACACACACACACACACACACACACACACACACACACACACACACACATGCTGGCACTGTTGATGGTTGCACAGGAAAACTAATAGACTGATTGCTGAAGGAACAGCATATTTGGTACATCAACATGGAAATTTAGGGCTTGTAATAATAGAGGATCAATTACAATATGGAATGTTTTCCATGATGCCACCAGTCACTATGTAGGGTATTTTAGAATAATTGTCAAAATTGTTATAACTCGGTGTCTCAGTTAGGTATTGATGCCTGTGAAGACACACCATGACCGTGGCAACTTTTATGAAGGAAAATATCTAATTGGGGCTGGATTACAGTTATTATCATGGTGAGAAGATGGCAGCATGCAGGCAGATATGATCTGGAGAAGGAGATGAGAGTTCTATATCTTGATCTGCATGCAACAGGAAGTGAATGTGTACTGAGCATAGTTTGAGCATATATGGGACCTCAATGCCTACCCCCACAAACAGAGTAAAACACTTTCTTCACACAATGTCATACCTACTACAAGGGCACTCCTAACAATAGTACTACTCCATATAGGACAGGCATTTAAACACAGGAGTCTATGGGAGCCATACCTATTCAAAACACCACACTCAGTGACATGCTTAAGCCATCAGCAAGCCTTGTAAAATGTGGCCAGTAGTGAAACCATGGCACATGATTTGTTTTCTCAACCAACATGAAATCCATTCTCAGACATTGTCAAAAACTCTTGCCTGGTGAGGTTATGATTTCCATCAGTAGGGCTATAAACAGATTTTCGTTAAACAAATGATTTGTGCCTTTCAAAGTACCTTCTATATATTTATGTTGAGACCTGTTGTTAACAGGCACTATCATGGAATACATTGCAGAAAACATTTTACAGTATGCCTAGTTAATGTAAGAGGCTTCTGCTATAAAAAAGAGCTGGTGAGATGGCTTCATGAGCGAAAGCATTTATTGCCAAACCTGGAAACCTGAGTTCAATCCCTGGGACTCATGGTGGAGGGAGATTGACTTCTCTAGATTGTCCTCTGAAATGGCACAGCAAATTTCAGTTTATAAATAAATGTAAAAAAAATTAATTTTTGCTGGTCAGTGTTGGGATACACCTTTAAATCCAGCCCTTGGGAGACATGGGCAGGTGGATCTCTGAGTTTGAAGCTAGCTTGGTCTACAGGTAGGTTCTAGAACAGCCAGAGATACACACAGAAATCTTGTCTCAAAAACTGAGACAGAGACAGAGACTGACTTATACTTGGTTAAAATGCCTAGGATGATAATTGATAGTTGTTAAGACAGAGTAGACCGATGTTTCTAAAATCATCAAAACATTTATTTTTACCTCAAACATTAGGCTAGAGAACATTGAGGAAGACATGACAGACATAAGATCTTGAACTAAGGCAAAATATTGGGGAATAAGTCTTTTCTCCTGCTTACGTGAAAATAAGTAATCAAGGAGAAGAGACGGCCTTGCTGATTTGGAGAATGACTTGAACTCTACAGATCATTTCTGGGAAATGCAGCATGATGCACATAGAGATATAACTGGTAAACGTAAAGAGGATGTTAATACTCCCTGAGGGGAGAATGCTGCTGATCTACAGTGATTCAATCTGCCCCCTGCTCTGCTCAGCTATGGGTACAGTCTGGTATATATATGCGAGGTGGAAAGTTGACTGAAGCAGCACTCAGGTGAGCAGCTTTCCTGAGTTGAAGACCATGCTGCTGTGGATCTTCTCAGAGATNCAGCTGACTTGGACTCGTCCAGGCTCCTGTAAGTAGCTATTCATTTACACATCTCCAACTAAACCTTAATACTGCATATGTGTTCAGAATGTGTCTGGAGAATGTATTTTCTTTGCTCTACTCCACTGTGTATCATTGGAGAACTGATATTTGCCATGCTTCCTTTACAGAAGAGGTGACACAGAACTGAGAAAAACCTTACATATTCTAATTGCTCAATTAAGCTTGAGCTCAACAGTTTTCAAATGGGATTTCTTCTTGTGCTGTAGACCCATGACAATTCTCAGTTGTTTTACATTATCTTTATTAACAGGTTAGTAAAAGGGGACAGTGTTCCTGTTATCTAAGAAAAACCAGCTGTTTAACACATTCCACTTCAAAGCTCACCTTCTAGAATAACAACAACAAAATAATGTAACTCAAAAGGCTGAACTGATACTGTTGAGAAATTAGGCTTTATTGAGAACACAAGACTAAATGAATGGTCCAACAGAGATAGGAAGTTCTTCCTATCTCTCCAACAGAGATAGGAAATTCTAATTCATTTGATTTTCCAAANTTTGCATNTGTATTTTCTCAGTAAATTTAACCTGAATAAACATTCATTTGTGAAGCTGAATGTAGATGATGATCACAGGCTTGTGTTTTTAGCAATTTGGAATTTGTCAAATGACACAGTGAAAAGAAAAGCAGGCTGGGGCCATCAAATCACCTTAAGTCTTTCAGATACGCGCAACCAATGACTTAAGATTTATATGTGCCTTAGGATTGATCAAAGCTTCATATGTCTGCAAAGCTGAAGAGTTCTCCTAGGGCAAGCCTAAAATAGGGGAAGTCTCCTACATTTCAAAGTGTATACTGAGGAAATATAAGTATTTCCCTGTATTTTCACAGTTTAAAAAATCATATTCCCTCTTTAGCTGAATCAAACCAAACCATGTGGCAGAGGGCCCTCAGAACAGGCAGCATTCTCAGATAAATTAACTCCTGGAACCTCATTTGTATAGATCATCTCAATTTCTTTTTTATGGAAGCAGGGATGTGCCTGTTGTTGCTGGTTTCAAATCTGCTCCTTTGGGAACATGCGACCTCCAAGCCAAATACCCTTGTGTCCACCAAAGACCTATATCATCGTGTGGTTGAACAGTCTCGTAATGCATATGTCCTATCAGCAGAAATATACCAGGAATTTGTAAGTAATGTCCTTGTTTCCGGATTCTTCTTTAAAAGGGCCTTCAGATATCTAATCTAATTCAATTAGCATGAGTCATGTATCCAATTGCAAACCATACACTTGTACAGGTAGTAGAAAGAATCATATAGTAAAATGTGGAAGGACCAGAATGTGAATTTTCACAAAAATCTCAAAAGCTTGTAGAGATGAAATCGTATTTCACTTTTTTCTATAACTTTGATAACGACAACTAATTTTGAGCTGCTTGGAACTGTAATTTCTTGATCATCCGTCCAGGGCTTCAGTTCTGTATTGTCATTGATCTGAAGCTATCAGATGCGGGAGAATTGAACTGAAGTTAGGTCTATGGAGAGAATAAAACTAAAGAAAATTGAAACATGCAAATAGAGAAAAGCAAAAACAAAACAAAATACGTCCTCATAAGCTAAGTATTATGGTTTAATGTTTAGTAGTGAGAGTCTTATTGCAAGAGAAGGGTAGGTTTAGACATGGAATATGTTCTCTTCTCTCCAGGGAAGTAAAGATTGATTTGGGGTTTGTCAATGAGGAGTCCACAAAGAATAATTTTCAAAATTAGAAATCAGGATGTCCCTCAATTTGTAATGAACATAAATTGTTATTATTGATTTCTTTAAGTAGTTTTTTATCATTTCCAATTTCTTATTCACAATCTTCCAACTGTGCAGCCTTCTGAGGAAACCATTGTACTTTTATACATTTCCTGAAGGTTAGAATTAAATAATTTGTATGTTAAATAGTAAACAACTGATGCAAATATATCTTTCAATTATCAAATATATATATAAATTGAATAATATTTTTTGAATTATTCATCTACCCATTGCTAAAAAGTTCTGTAAAATTGCTTTCTATTATCTATTTCTATTATTAGTGTTGAGTTCGCTAATATTAATGAATCATATGATTATCGTGATCTTTGTATGCAACAGATATAAGGACTTGGTGATATTTAAGAGCAAAGGCAGAAATGTGTCATTTATAATTAAGAAATCACATTGGTTTGTGCCAATCAAATGTAAATATTAATATATGGACAAATAATCACAAGTTTATGGCACCCATCTCAAATCCTAGGGAAAGATGGTACACAAAATCTAAACATTATGGAGTTTGCATGCTGGTTAGTGGTTTCTTTCTAACCAATAGTATTTAGGAATGGGCAGGGAAAACAAGGGATAGTAAAGAAGAGAATAGTGCAGAATGCCAGTAAACTAGACAACATATGTAAAAAGAAGACAAGTAGGCAGATGACGTTTCTTTCAATACTTTGTCAAATTTATTGTAGTTATTACCTGCTAAGAATTTTAGATTCATGAAATCTCTTCGTGCTATGGGCATATAAGTTTTTATTCAATTCTAAAATCCCCAATAAAATCGAGTCATTTAATTTCTTCCAGGTTTTCAAATTTTTCAAGACAAGCTGGTTTGCAAACGGGATGCCCAACATATGCCACACTGCTTCCATCCGTGCTCCAGAGAACCGTATGGAAGTCAATGAAACAAAAGTAGGTTTCCTCCCTGGTTTGTCCAATAAGTGAAGTTGTACACAGGCTAGTTTTACAGGGTGAAATTAATAAGCCCTTTAGGTGTGGTAATCTCAGCCCCAACAGATGAAGGAAGAAGCAACAGTCAGAGAACAGTCGATGCCAGCTGACACTCTCAAAGAGTTGAAATTGTCAATGTATAAGATTAATTTTACCAGCACCTTACCAAGGGGATTGTTCTTATTATCCCTGGGAATTTGTAAATCAACTGAAAACTCGTGGTTGAATATATTCATATTCATTTGGGGTAGATGCAAATCCGATTGTGTAGTGGTATCGTACTAAAGGCACCACCTCTGGCATCATGTCACCAAACTGACCAAAGTAGCATTTCTTCCTGAGTTTCTAGACTTTCCTGGTCCTACTCCTATGTTCTTCATTATCTTTAGAGTCCTCTCTGACTGGTTTGCCTTCTCCTACATCTTAACTGAAAATTGGCTTCACTAAAGGTTCCTCTATAGACTATATCTGCTTTTTAGGATGATTTCTGTTTTGGTGAGNTCTACTATGTTATGATCTCTTACCTCTGAAAACCCACATAAATATCAGTGGTAAATTTATGTTAAATATATATATATATTCATTCATATATACATATATNCATATATATCCATTAAACACACATAATCTAATCTCCATTCATGCTTGTATGACTAACACAAATAATTTATGCACAAGACGTCTTATACACAATGGCTACAGTGTGATTATAATAAAAGTGAAGGGAAAAGGTGTGGAAAAATAAAATATTTGGACCCAGTTACTTTCCTAGACAATACAAGAAGCAATGACACTGAAACATTTAACCACTACAGACAATCAATTAAACAGGGACTTTGAGGAAGATAATGATATTAGGCTGGAAAAAAGTATGCAGAAACTTGTCCCTTGCATGTCAAGAAGGAATTTGACCTAAGCTCCTTTTATGTCATGCAATCACTGTTACTGCATATTGTTCAGGGCTCACAGCAACTTGTTGGTCAATATCAGTGTACTGCTCATTTCCTCAGATCATTTTTAAAATGTTATTAAATTCTTGTTTATTCTTCATTTTCATAGCCTGTAAAAGTATCTCAGAGACACTATAGCAAGCATCTTAAACCAGAATTTATTTTTATGTATAATTTAAGCATTGAGATAACAATTAGCAGGTTAAAAATTCCATAATTATTTCCAATGATGCCAGTATTAAAAGTATCTATGTTTCATAGTTATTCCCATGTACATGTCAGTAAATGGGCTGCTAAACTAGAGGCAATGGGTGGAGGAGTCACATAGATGCAGAAAAACAGGGTTTCGAAAGCCATATTCCTTCACTGTATCTTTGCTTCAATATTTGACCACATTAAAAAAGTCTCAGGTAAGTATTTGATAAACAACTTTGATTCATTAGTGTAGCAATGACTTACACCATTTGCCCCTGACAGTGTTTGCATCTATTTTATCTGAGTCATCTTCTTTGGGCACCCATTGAGTTCCAGTCAACCTTACTTTCCCATAGACAAGGTAAGCAATCACAGAGAACAGATCTCAATACCAGACAAATTGTAGAATGAAGAGAAAACATAAAATATTATTTTGAGCAGTCAATAGGAAAAAGTGTTAATAGCTAATCAGTTTTATTTAGCAATATGGAGTATATGGCCAGAAATTTACATTTCTACATTTTTATATATTATTAAAACATTAACAAATACTTAAAAAAACAAATGCATGCTGTAGTTTACCTCCTTTCTGCAAAAAACAAAGATATCTACACAGCTGTATGTCACTTAGTTTAAGGTGATGTCCAATGATGTTTCCCTAGACTGAAGACCTTCTGAAAATAGTCATTAATATTTCCCATGCCTGGGAAGAACCACTGAAACACCTGGTGTCTGCAGTGTCCACTCTCCAGGGAGCTTCTGATAATATGCTGAGAAAAGTCAGTGCTATGAAGGACAGACATCATGTACTTCTGGAAGGACTGAATGCCATACTCAACAGGGTAAGCTGTTTCTATAAATGTCCTTGTTGATCCTGTGCATAAAATTGGTGAATTATGTAATGCAAAAAGAATTTAGAGGTACTTAATTTGCAAGAGTGAAATTTAGCTATCCAATTTGTTGACAGTTGTGTTAGTGAGGGACTGCTTTCAAAGTCGACCTCTCCAAGGTTCTTTTATAAGAAACTCACGTATCAGCAACTCCACAGAAAGTAGCTGTGCCACATTGTAATTTGGACAGCAGGTTTCTTGGATGTGCTGGACACTCCTGCCTAATTCAGATCTTATGACATCATTGCCTGGATCTCCTGCTCCTTTGCAAGTTAAATGAAATGTTGCATGAGGATTCAGAAAAGTCTATAACATGTAGAATGTATTTAGTAGAATGGTAGAGGGAAACAGGACATTCTAAAGAAATGCTTAAAGTATGAAGGACACGTCATGGAATGTAATGAGGACCTAAAACTCACCAAAGTGAAAGAATTCTTATTAGAGCCTAACTGTCCTTTAGTTAAATCCATATCTATATACAGTTCAGCAGCATGTTGGTCATTCACCATGTGTCTACTTGTGTAGGGATATACTTCACCTAAGACGAGTAGTACATTAGTAAATCTATGCAATTATGTCCCTTCTAGGTTTAGAGGGCTAATCATTTTACTTAAAAATTGAGGATTTCTCACTAAAACTTTCTACTCCTTGGGTTTCTACCAAATCTTTTTTTAAGAGAAAATTTAGAAGAAATTTGTGCTGGGCCTAGGGAGATATCTCATGTCTGTAAGTCCCTTCCTTCCATATGTGAGGACCTGAGTCCTGTTCTAGAATTTGTGTCAAAAAATGATGTAGTAACTTCTCTTTGTAACCCTAGCAGTAGGTAAGCAAACCTAAGGAGATCTGCCATGAGTTGCAGGTAGAAGTA
>LZPO01057057.1:0-12419 GCA_001675575.1 Neotoma lepida
CAGAGCTACATAGTGAGATCCTGTCTCCAGAGAGGGAGGGAGAGAGAGAGAGAGAGAGAGAGAGAGAGAGAGATCAAGCAAGCTAGAGACAGATTCTGTCCAAAGCCTCATTTTAGACAAACAAGGACAGGTCATGAAAATGTTTATGCTCAATTTGTTGGGTACTGTGGGTTTGTACATTATTGAGGATCAATAAAGAAATTTTAAATGGCAATGGATGTTCACAAGAAAATGGAACTGAAAGGAGACTTTGTTAAAGGCCGTCAGGATTGCTGTCATCACTACAGGGGGGAAAATGTTCCTCTGCTTACTTCCATGTTTTGTCTTATTTATTAGCCACACCAAGTTTATTAAATAATTAGTGACCATCATTTCATTTTGCAGATGGAAAATATTGGAAAGTTTATGCTAATTATCCCAAAGTCAGAAGGTCAGTTAGTTGTCTCTCTTCTTCTAGGATCCAGGTTTCATGGAACTGGACAAAGAGCCTAGTGAATTGATGAGGGTTCATTCATGAGTGCTTTCAAGATCATTTAAACATTGGTAACTGGGACTATTTGGGGGAAATACTGCAAAGTTTAAGATAATTCTATATATGGGAATAATTAAAATATAATGAAGAGTTATGAAGAAGTCAGTTATCCTTCCTAAAGTAGACTGTCAATTTTATGAGGATTTGCAGAGACAGAAACACATAAGTAACCATCATACAACAAACGACATTTTTCTATGACCAATTGAGAATATTCTTAAAATAATACCTAAATAAAGTAATCTTATATTTCATTTTTATAAGAATGAAATTAAAATGAAACACAAAGTCTCAAGTATTATTTTTTACATAAAATACCTTATATAGTAAAACAAATTATAAAAGAATATTAATGAAAGAGGAAGAGGCAACGCTTTTAAGCATGGACATCATACAAAAAATCATGTTGGAAAATAAAACTCCCATGAATATCAGCAAAATAAAGTGAAAAAAGAGATAAAGACTTAGAAAATATTTGAAAAATATGTATCAAGATCATAGAGTTAACTTTACAAGTCAACGGTGAGATGAGAAAACTGGAAAGCAATGGGCCAGTAAGAATGAACAAATTATGAAAATACATTTGCCCAAAGCATAACCAAAACACACTCAGACTTGCTGGAATTTGAGAAAATGCCAAATCAATGAAAGATAGAGTTTAACTATAAACTTACACCATAGGAAACGATTACACCCCAACAGACATAAGAAAAATTTATCAAACATATTTTTCTAATATTTCTAGAAAACAACTTGGAAATTAAAACTACTGTACATTGTTATAGCCACTGATCCAATATTTATACTTACAAGAATTTATTCTGAGCAAACACCAGAGCTTAAGGAAAACTAGCAGAATCATGTTATATATTTATAGCATGATCCCATTTGAGTACATAAACAATAGGAAAAGCACATGAGATTACAAACAAATATGTCTGAAAATCAAGCTCTGTTTTCAATGCAGTTTCCCCGATCTAATTTACATAATTGCTTATTAAATAAAAAAAGAGTTATGCAAGACAAACTGCCCTTGAGTGGAGGTTTTGCCTGACCTGTGTATAGAGCTGTACTATGTGGAGCAAAGCTGAACTGGTTGTATAACAGAATGTACACTTAACTGAAATTCCTGTGATGCGGACTCAACAAGTAGTTGTGCTTGCCTGTTCTGCAATTTGTGTTTTGTTGGTAGTGTTAGGGCCAGTTCTAATCATCTAGTAGAGGTGAAAGGGTAACAACAGAGGCAAACAAAATAGTAACAGTAGGAAAGCAGATTTTAAAGTATCCAGTTCATGGCCAGTCAAAACCAGAAATGCAGGGCCTTGTTAAGTATTAAAAATTAGATTCACTTAGAAGAGTTGCCAGTTGTTAGTTGTGTAGCCTTTAAAAATGAGATCCCTTAATTTCAAGAATATGTGTGTAATAATATTCTAATATTCATGCCTTGAAGGCTTCCAGTAAGACAGAAAATTACAGTGTACAACATACATCAAGAATAATAGACACTTGTTATCAGAAAATTGTTTAATTTTTTTGTTTCTTTAAAATATAGTACAACTGATTTTATTTTTACTTCAACAGTATTCAGTGAAAAAAGTCCATATGGATTTTGCTTAGATCAGATGTGATAATTAAAATATTTATGTTGACTGTCTTAAAGCACAATACTGTCTCTTTTTTCAGTTGTCTTTTTTTTTTTGGAGACAGGGTTTCATGAAGCTCAGGCTTTCCCTGAACTTGTTTTATGATTGAGGATGACTTTGAACTTCTGATCTTCTTGCCTCAACCACTCACATCATCCACCACCAGACTGGGCTCCCAACCCTTTCTCATACTATGATTTTTAATGCTTACATTTTTATAAGTTGGTGGCTATATTCTCTATGGAAGAGGCTGTGGATCGTAGAGGTCACTCTCTTAGCACCTAATGCCTGGAACCGGAGCAAACTGGTAAAAAAGTAACTGAATGGACAATATGATTTCTTAATGAATATCAACAAATGTAACAGTCACTCCTTAGAGGAAAAAGGATACAGGTAGTCAGTTGGTCTAAAGCTAATGCTTTACCTTGTAAATAGAACACAAAACCTGGAAAATGTTACAAAAAAAAAAAAAACATTCCCAGGGAATTACAGAAACTATTCTTAGTGTTGACTGTGATCCAGTTAGATGAAAATTAGATGTGATACTCATATGCCTTAATTCATTATATGTCCTATAGGTGCAGGCCACACCCCAGTTAGATTATCTCGCCCAATGTAGGAGTAAATTCACTACTCCTACTTGTTATGTGAGAAGATGAGACAGTTCTATATACGGCAAAACTAATGCCCTGAAGTGACAAAAGATGGGTTCAGAGGCCATGGAGGGGAATCACATCATCCAGAAAACTGGAGATTAAGGAGATTGAGTCCGAAATAAGGGAGAAAATATTTCAAAGAGACATTACTCCTTTCCAATACAAGGCAGCAGTTTCTTTGTCACATAAGGTGACATACTTTTTTACTGGGGTTAGTATATTTTAGCAATCATCTTTCAGGTGAGAGGAGTGTGACAGATTTTTGAAATTAAAATCTTTCCAATAGACAACAACGGAGGTTAGGTCATTGCCATTATGACCCTCAAATATTTACTGAATTTATGCAAGTCTTAATGTATGTCTTTTGCCAAATGACTCAATTTGTCTTTTTGTCCCCTCCAGCCACTGATACAGAAACCAAACATATGCAGGCGGATCCTGAGAGCATTTTCTTTCATGAAGACTTACATCTTTCCCCTGGCCTTAAAATTGGCATTTGCTGCTGTGAGGACAGCCATGGAAATCTACCAGGTCATTTTGACAGGTGCACATATCTGGAATTTCCCAGACTCAGCCACTGAATTTCCCAATCAACACAGTGCAAAAGCTGATGGAGGAAACACTTCTTTTCCTTGCTTTAGGTTAATAGTCTTGGGCCTTTTCTACCATTCCCGTGAGTGTCCTAAACTTAGTAACACACTGACAGAACTATCTTTTCATTTACTCTTTATCTCTCACTGGTTTTCATTCAAGGGATCCAAATAGCAAGTACAAGTACTTTCCTCAGTCTTGACTTCTGAAGAAGCCAGGCAAGGGCCGAGGGACAGATCCTCAAGATGGGATCTGAACCTGGAGATGACTAAGAGTCTTTGGTGATGGCTTATAGTTCTGTACAAGTGAAATGCACAGCTGTGGTGCCCAATTACATCATTTTCATATTGAACAATTGAGTTTGTTTCAGTTTTTGGTTTTACTGAGGCATAATTGTTCTATAAAACACTTTTATGTATAATGTGTGCATTTAATTAGTTTGTATGTATATTCACACATATGTATACACCCATGTGACCACTGTCACAATTGGGGTATAAAATCTATCCCTTACTTTTATAACTGTTTCTCTATGCACTTGTGCTCCCTTTTCCTAAACAAAATCTTTCATGAGATCAATCAATATCATTTAGTGATGTTAATTTTAAGGACCATGGAGCTAGGTGGCTCTTGTCAGTAGCCTTGAAAACCACAATAAAGAGAGAATAACAAATTTCTATTAGCTCATGGCCATGAGGGTGGTATTCAAAGCATCAATCTTCTTCAAGCCAAAGTGTGTGTCTATGTGTATGTGTGTGAGTGAGAGAGAGGGGGGCAGGAGAATGTAAGGAGTGAGTGTGCCAAGGCAGGCATGTCAAAATCAAGGACCCACTCTGGTATTCACTTTCTGTCTTATTTGAGATCGGATATCTATGTTTGGTGTTGTGCTGTGTTCACCAACGGTACCTGCCTATGAGCTTCTGGTGATTTCCTGTCTATGCCTTTCATCTTGCTGAGGAGGCACTGAATTCCAGGCTCGCTACTTTGCCTGGCTTTAGGAGTTCAAGCCCAGGTCCCCAGACCTGCATGCCAATTGCTATTACACAACTGAGCCATCTCCTTAAGTTTTAGGATCCACTTCTATAATAACCTGACCCGGTTTGTATGGTACCTGACAGGATAGTTATAGAAGAGAATGAATGCATGGTCATGATAGATTTTTTTTTCAGCTGAATTCAGTTCTTCCATAAAGAGAGAGTAGAATCTTGTGACTAATAATAGTCATTGTTATGGTATCCAAGCAAATGTACCTAAGAAGCGTGCCATTGCAGAAATTTTAATATCCAACAAAATAGGCTTCAAACCCAAACTGATCAGAAGAGATAGGGACAGATACCACACACTCATCAAAGGAAAAATCCATCAAGAGCACATTGAATTCTTAACATCCAGTTGTTAAGTCATATGATTCTATCAACACAGGTGTTCAGAAGGTGATGCACGTGTGCTTATCCTAATATGAAGCAATCATTGCAGTTTCTATGTCACTAAGATTTTTAGATAGGTTCCAGGCTGATGACACTAGGTTACATTTCCTGCATCAGGCAGAAATCAATGTAGTGCATGGTAATTGGGAAAATTTCCTATGGTTCCAAGTCATGTTGTAGTGTACTCACTGAAATGTGTGACATTTAAGAAATTATTGATATTGACCATTATTTTCAACTGGTTTAAATTGGAATAACTAGCTGTATTGTGCCTTGTAATTAGGGTAGAACTCCACATACAGCCGTGTCCTTAAATCACTAGCTATTGTCAAATTTATAATGAACTACAATTCTTGGTACAAACAAATTACAGATAGTCTGCTTTTGATAGGATGTCAGATTCTTCTCCACAAAAAATAAATAATTGTGCCCATTTGAAAAATGAGAAAACAGTCATTTTTAGGTCAACAAAATCCTAATGATTTAAAATGTATAATGATTAAATTCCAAAGAGAAATGTTCCAAACAAACAAGGAGCAGTAGCCCCTCTGCCCTCTTAAGCACATGCTGAATCTGGGCCTTGATGGCAAGTGAAGCCTATTCCACTCAAGCTGCTCTCCTGGGATGAGAGATCAGTAAGATGGCCAACAGTATGGGAGTTATCTAAACTATGTCGGCCTTAAAAAACAGAGAGGATTTTCTTGGTTTCCCTGATCTCCTTCCTGGAATGTTTCTGAATGTGGACTAGAATGGACTCTAGAGGATGAGCAGAAATAAGGAAGAATCTTTGGGTTTCTGCTACTTGTAGATCACGATTTCCTGTTGGATAGACAGGCTCATACTGTCCTCCATGTTGCCACAGTGCTCTGGTCTGGGTTAGCTGCCATTACAGAATGAGACCTACTTCAAAAACTAAATAAAATCTTCCTCTATTAAGATATCTCTTTCATTGCTCTCTCACTCTGTCCCTCCCCCGTCTTGACCATCCTGTTCCCTTATGTTATCCCCACCACTTCCCCTCTACTGCCTCTCCTCCCCTAGTTTACTCAGGAGATCTCATCTATTTGCCTTTCCCAGGGCCATCCATGCATCCCTCTTAGGGTCCTCCTTGTTAGCTAGCTTCTATGGAGTTGTGGATTGTAGCCTGGTTATCCTTTGTTTTACATCTACTATCCACTTATGAGTGAGTACATACCATGTTTGTCTTTCTGAGTCTGGGTTACCTCACTCAGGATGCTATTTTCTAGTTCCATCCATTTGTCCGCAAATTTCATAATGTCATTGTTTTTTTACTGCTGAGTAATACTCCATTGTGTATATGCACCACAGCCAAGCACCAGGCTGAATGCCAGGAGTCCAGTCGAAGACAGGGAAGAGGGATTCTATGAGTAAGGGGCATCAAGATCATGATGGAGAAGTCTGCAGAGCCAACAGAATCAAACTAATGGGAACTCATGAACTTTAGACCAATGACTATGGAGCCTGCACAGGACTGGACTAGGTTCTGAATAAGCAAGACAGTTGTGTACCTTGGTCTGTTTAAGAGACCCCTGGCAGTTGGATCAGGATCTATCCCTGGTGCATTAGCTGGCTTTTTGGAGCCCAGTGCCTGTGGTGGGACACCTTGCACAGCCTTAATGCATGGGGAGGGGCTGCCTCAACTGAATGTACCAGGCTTTGCTGACTCCCCATGGGAAGCCTCACCTTTTCAGAGGAGGGGATAGGGAGTGGGTTGGGGAGAAGGCTGGGGGAGAGTGGGAGGAGGGATGAGAGGGAAATCTGTGGTTGGTATGTAAAAGGAATAGAAAATTTCTTAATAAAGAAGATAAAATGAAAATACCAATAAATGTAATATGTTAAGTACTGATTTAAAAGAAGTGGAACTACTATGACCAATATATTTTAATAACCTAATCTATGTATGAATGATCTTGTGACTTTTTAAATTCAAGTCACTTTCTCATCAACACGGCTACTGTATACTATTGAGTTCTGACTTCATTGATCTCTTGACATTACAGAAAGCATGTTTCCTTTTATGTACAGTCATTAATCATTAAATATTAATATTTGTGAAAAAAACTAAAAAAATGAACAGAACAAACATCTCACATTAATAGCCTTCATAAAAAGAAATAAAATCATTAGGTTTGTTAATTTGAATCTAGCAATGTGTGTCTATGTGTGTGTGTGTGTATGTGTGTGTGTGTGTGTGTGTGTGTGTGTGTGTGTGTGTAGCAATGTAATGTATATATAAAGTATTAAGTACTTTTTCTCCTTGGAAAGGAAAGATTGTTATAAAGTTAAGCATAAATATGTCAATATAATTTAAAATATGTCAAATGAGATTTCATTGCAGTAAACAGAAGTATTGACATCTTTTCTAGCTGAGGAATAACTAGGATATCATTCTCTATTAATTCTCAACCAGACTGAACCTGATGAACCTTAATCTTTCCAGTGTTTTCAGATTAATCATAAACCAATGTCAATGTTTATGTTTCTCCACAAACACTGGAAAGATTAGGCTCTATTAATTCAAAATAATATTTTGAAAGAAACAGAATGGACTAAGGAATCTTTACATAGTTAACACTTGACTTGAGCAATGTCCCTGGAAAAAGTTCCTTGCAAAATATGAGGTTTCTTCCTCCAAAATGAAGTTTCTTTGATGAGGGTTATCTCATCTGTGGGTATAAAGATAAGTACTTAGAATGCAGTTAAGAATTATAATGACCTAATAAAGTGGCAGGAGGAGGGTCTAACCACTTGCCACAGGTGGTTACCTAGGTTTACAATCTAGGGATTATTTTTCTGTTGTTGAGCAGGTTTAAGTCTAATTAGACATCTATTGTTTGTCACCAAACTCTGTGTTCCCTTTAGGGATATCTTCTTGTACTGATTATTGCTGTTGTTCATAGGCATCATAGGTAGTTATAGTTACTAACTGCTTTCCTCATTTGGTAGCCTGCATAGCACCTTCCAACGCTATGAAAGCTAGTCGTACTGGTCAAAATGCAAAGAACTTCTGACCGTAAGATGCCCAGCTCCAACTGATAGATTTACAACACAACTTCTACCTTTAAGAATCAGGGAATACCTTGAAAGATGGTTAGAGAAGACTATAAGAGCCAAAAGACCAGGAAATTTCCTGTGAGGTTGTGTCTTCTCAACATAGACACACACACGCACCCCCACCCCCATATATATATATATATATATATGAATAAGATAGGAAGTTATAAACATAAAATCCCAGCAATATAGCTGCTAAAACAAGACCTGAACAGTGGCAACACCAGTTGACATACAAAATTGATAGAAAAAATATGTGCAGTCACACCAATAGATGAAGAAGTCTTCCCCAGGGATGAGCACTATAAGTAATTATCAAATTCTAAGTGGTCAGTCCTAAAATACATGCATACAAGAAACATTAAATAGATGCATTGGGTTGTGTTAATGTATTTAATCACACAATATGTCCATAGACACATGAATTAGATTTGCTATAATTTCAATCAATATCTAAGCATGCTTTTTATGGAATTTATGAAAAATGCCCCTGGTAACTTTGTTATTTATAGCTTTTTATAATAAACTTCTGAGCCCCACATGTCACCAATTCTGCTCTTCCCTGAAGTCAATTTTGTCATCTTTCCAATCAGAACGTGTCCTTTCATGTTGCCTCAAACTTTTTTTTTCTTTTTCAAAAATATTTTATTTCATATCTTTTTCACTTTTTAAATTTTTTACAGAGGATGGAGGAGAGGCAAGGTCTCCCATGAGGAGTCACTGGCACATTCATCTGAGGCAGGTCCAAGCACCTCCTCCCTGCACCAAGGTTGCACAAAGTGTCTCATCATGGGCACTGGGCTCCAAAGAGCCGGTTCAGCACCAGGGACAGATCCCGATCCCACTTCCTGTCGGGGTCCCTCAAACAGTCCAAGCTAGACATCTGTCCCGCCTATCTAGAGGGCCCAGTCCAGTACCACGGGGGCTCCTCAGCTATTGCTCCACAGTTCATGCGTCTCCACTAGTTTGGTTGGCCGTCTTTGTACACCTTCTGATTCACACCTTTATTTATTCATATTTCAGTTTAAAGTACACTTTGATTCCTTTGGGGAATTAAAAACATCTTTTAATTATTATTTTGATCACCTTATGCTGTCCTCTTAATTTTTTCACATTTATTATTTTCTTATTACTTCTAGATTTACTTCTTTTGAATTCTCAAATTGATTATAACGACAGCAATACAAAAATTATCAGCAAGTGCACCTTGTGACAAATTTTCACAACTGAAAAGCTTTATGTAGCTATCACCAGAGAAAACTTCTTCATGTTCTGCTTCCTTGTTTAGTTGAAGGAGCTGTGGGAGTGTGTGAATATGTTCATTATGCAAAATTCTCAAAGAACTAATAAAGAAAAAACATACAGGCAACTCAATCTAATACCAAAACCAAACAAACAAGAACAAAAAGGTGAAATAAAATGAACAACTTGATTCCAAAAAAGACCAAGTCCCTTAGTAAATATTTCTTCTGAGACTTCAAACAAGCACACAAAGGCATATGAAAACTATTCAGAATCTCAGATAACTGAAAAATATAAATCACATTGAGTAACCGTATGACTCCTGGTAGAAAGCCTATTACCAAAATGACAAGCATAATACATGCCAATGGATGATGTGGAGAAAAAGAAGCTTTTATATTATGAGTGTATTTGTAGATTAGTACAGTCCTTATAGAAACCAGCATGGGGTTCCTTAAAAACCATCCAGCAATTACGCTACTTGAAATATACACCGAAAAAATAAGATGTGTCAGACATGTGCACGCCTAAGTTTAAAATAGTATTTTTTTAACAGCCAAGATCTCCATCAGTGGATGATGACCAGATAAAGAAAATAGGGGTCTTAGGCACAGAGGACTGTCATCGAGCCACAAAAGACGGAATCTTGTCAGTTATTGCAATATAGATGAACCTAGGAGACATTGTATTAAGTAAAATAGGCCAGTTCCAGAAAGAAAAATAACATATAATTTCACTCATATATGGAGTTGAGTAGGTTGATGTTATAAAAATTGAGAGTAGAATAGTGGTTAGAAGTCAGAGAATAGGAGTGGGCAGAGGGCTATACAAAGGCTGGCCAGTGGGTCCATGTTACAGAGAGACAAATGCTGTAAGCTCCGCTCTTCTGAACATAGAGGTGACTGTAGTAGTAAAAATGTATTTTTCTACATAGTGGAAAGCATTTTAACTAATCTCAGCACGAATGTCATAAATGTTCAAAGTCATAGATACCCTTAGGGTCTTTATTTGATCACAATGCAATGTTTAGCAGATATTCAAAATCACATTGTACTTCATAGGCAAATATAATTATTAGGGTCCACTAAAGAGAGAAATTAAGTAAAACCACATGTTAAAAGAGGTGGGCATAGCATCCAGTTTATAATTGTATACAATTTATATTTATTTTTTAGATAAAGTAAAATCACATCATTTCTATCCCCCTCCCTTCCCTCTCTCCAGTTCTTTCCATGGCTGTTGGAATACTGCAAAAATAATGACCTATGGTGAACAATGCATTGGGGAACTGTGAGAGAGGCTCCAGGAAAAAAAGGCAGAGGGTCTTTTACCTGAGGTGCATTTTGTCCCCTGAATTGTTCTTGGATGTGATTTTGTGCTTCCTGTGACAAACATTTACATTCAATTTATAAGATATGTTTATTTTTGTTGGATGTCATATCATAGCTATAGAAACTGATATGGTCAGTGTACCCTGAATCTGAATACGGCCTTCTGCCTTGCTTTCGTGCTTTCCCAGATATAATCTGTAATATATTCCAGGCAACTGTTCTGTCCTGTGAAAGTTCTGGGAAAGGGCTACTCTGTCAATATTTAGTAAGTGCCTACCAGTGATTATTTACATGTCTTTCCCATCATGTGTTTCTGATCATGTTTTTCTAAACTCAAACAACTTTCCTTGGATCATTGCTTCCTTGTTAAATTCATGTACAAAAGTACACTGAAACTGAAGTAAGGCTATCTACAGAATTGTACTGTAGTCTGCCCCATTATTTCAGGTCCTCAGATCCCAAGCCTAGAAGACATAGATCTGCATAGATGTATAAAAGTCAACACATGGCCCCCAACTTGCTCCTTCCCAAATTCACAACGTGTTTTTTCTTTAATTGCTGTTGTTACACACCATAAATATGGAAATATAACACACTTAATCTGCTTAGTTTTGCTTGAATGCATATGATTTCAGGGCTGACCACTGATATTGGACAACCAATTAGGGGGCTCATCTCTGGGGAAGCTGGTTATTCCTCTCTTAGCATCCCTTGGTTGTCCATAGTTCTTTGTTATTAACTGAAAAGAAAAGTCATAATGAAACAATCAATAATTCAATTAAAATTCATCCATTCATTTCCTGGCTATTGTGAGTAGAGCTGCAGTGAACATGGGTGTTTAATATCTCTTGTAATGGGATGTAAAGTCTTTTGGTTATATGCACATTAATGCTGTAGATGGGTATATTTATGATGATGATGATGATGATGATGATGATGATGATGATGATGATGCCATGATAAAATAACATGACCAAAAGTAACAAGGAATAAAGAGTTTCTTTCAATTCCAGAGTCTGAGAAGTCATGGTATGACTACAAGAACTGGAAGTTGGCTGATCATATCTTTATGCACAGATGAGAAAGACAGAGACAGAGACAGAGAGACAGAGAGAGAGAGAAAAGTGGAGCAAAGCTTTAAAACATCCTGGAGATCCCATAATAACTCTACACAGTTCCACCAACTGCATCCAAATATTGAAATTCATAAGCATCTGAGTAATAGTTATCATTTGAAGCACCACACTGGGCCATATATGTAGGCCGATTTTAGTTGTTTTTGAGAAATCTTCAGAATGGTTGCCAAAGAGCATGGTAAAGGGATTTGTAAGGAAGAAGCAGATTGATGAGGGTATGAGGAACATAAAGAAGTTGGGGAGAGAATGATCAGAATGAATTCTGTACATGTGGGAAATTTCCAAAGAACAAATTTTATTAGTAAAAAATAATTAAGATTAATGTATAAGAAAATGTGGTACATTTAAAGAATTGACCATCACTCAAGTGTAAAGAAAAATGTCATGGAAATTGCTGGTATATGGATGGAACTGAAAAAAATTACACTGAGGTAACTCAGGCCTGGAAGGATGAACATGATATATTCTCTCTCATTTATATACTAGCTTCACATTCTTTGTTTTGTTTGTTTAATATAACATAGAACAGAAGAGGAAGTCATGAAAGTAGAAATGGGCCTTTGGGGTGCACATTAAAGAAGGGGGAATAGTAGATCATAGATTAAAAGTTATTGGGTGGGCTGGGCGGTGGTGATGCACGCCTTTAATCCTAGCACTCGGGAGGCAGAGCCAGGCGGATCTCTGTGAGTTCAAGGCCAGCCTGGTCTACAGAGAGAGATCCAGGAGAGGCACCAAAACTACACGGAGAAACCCTGTCTCGAAAAAAACAGAAAAAAAAAATTCAAA
>LZPO01057058.1:0-12403 GCA_001675575.1 Neotoma lepida
AAGCCATCCCAGGTCTGTACAACTGCCATTACTAGAACATACAAGGGGAAGGAAAGAATGAATAATTTATTATTCCATAGCCACACTGACTCAAAATACCCATATAACTGCAGGAAAAGGTACTTTGAATTTCTCCTCCTCTATACCGTAGTAAGTGAGACAAGGCTATGGAATTCCACTCTTCATTCACAGACTTAGCCCTGGTGGTTGTGGTTTGTTACCTGCTTCGTTATCATTAATCACAAGAAAGACCAAGAAAGACTAGANANTACTGGGGAGGAGAAAATGTATTTGTTGAAATTCTACAACTTTTTAGAANCCCTAAACAGAGCTTTAAACCTTGTGAGTGTAGAATTTTTCCATTCCAANTAAGTACATCCTTTAATCTCAGTATTANNGGTACTTAATTATTTGCAAACCATTATAATTGTAAAAATGAGGTTTAATTCACCTATAAATTTGGATTTCAAGCTTCTCTAGGAAAATCAAAAGATCCTGAGCACAAGACCAGAAAAGATGGTTGTTTCCCTTACAGAATTAGTATAGATGGTGCAAAGTTGAACCAGCTTGCTTCATTAATGAATACTACTCACCTGGTCAACATAGGCTTCTTAATTTGCTACCCATAGCTACATTCNAGGCTTACATATCGAAACAAGGAGAAACAGACTCGCACAATCTAAGATGAGACATACTTGCCTTGAACATAACAAATGAGGATTCTACACAGAAACATAAGCAAACCACAGCAAAGTCTAAGAGAGGCACCAGACGCACATTAATTTGGATCCAGCATGTTGAGGAAGGGACAGGAATGGAAGGAAATAAATAGAGATATTTCCCCCTAGTGACTTCTCATTCTCTCTGGTGTGTCTTCTATGTATCTAGATAGTACTTAACAAGTTCAAACCATTATAAAATCCTGCAGAGTCCACATTATGAATAAATTTTGTACATGGCCCTTCTGTACTTTACAGCTGTAACCTCAGTTCTGACTACTATGATCCTGATCCCATTAGATTTTACAACCATCTCCTCAATGTCAGATGCATCCCACACACAGTGGTTACTGATCAAAATTGGACCACACTGCCCCTATTTTCACTGGCTGACTGCACTTAAGAATGAACCGTGCAGTAATTTACCAATTTACTCTGCCTGGTCCTTCAGGTCACACATCATAATTTCATCAGTCAGTATGTACCTGGTTGGTTTGAAGGTGTCAACAGGTCGAATCACAAATCTACTACAAACCCCCAAACCCTCTTATTTTGTGGTAGCAACCAGATCATCTGCCTCTACCACACTGGTTCTCCCTCTGCATCCCAACAGGGCTCTGCTCCAGTACCACTCCCTGTGTGCCTAAGGCAACATTCCCTTTCCTATAAGGTAACTGTCTTTTTATTGTTTCTACCAGTTCTAACAGTAGAGGGCTGGCTCCTTCCTCTTTATACTCCCATACTTAGAGCACATAAAAGAAGACTGACCTGAGGAAAAGATGGCCTGGAAACAGAAACTTAGGATTTGAAAAAGCAAAACTGTGGAGTGGTCGGCACTACTGAGAAAGCTGGAAACCAGAAAGCACTTTTCTGAGCTTAAAAAGAAAACACAACTGTTACTGGTTGGAATTTGTGAAACCATGAAGCCTAGGGCTGAAGAGACAAACCAAAGGGAAGTGAGCCAGTCTATCCCCTGCCCAATGGTAGCGTCAGATACATTTGTCCAACTGCAAACTCTAGAGGAAAGTGATTCCAGCATATAACTGTTTTATTACAATTATCATAATACCCCTCCAGTTTCCATCGCTCACTCTAAATCAGAACAATTAAAATAAAAAGAGAATTGTAAATTTTACAATTGTTAAACAATCTTTTTATAGCCTTTGCCAACCGTTTTGATTATTTCAGAGACAGCGGCTCTCTGCAGTGGCTTCTTCTGCTTCCTGAAAACGATCCTCACTATGAGGCTCTCAGTGTTTCCCCTTGGGATTTTACTCCACAGTTGAATAGACTTACCCATTAGTCATTTGCCTTCATATTCAGCCAGGATTTTTATTTGATCTAATTAGTCTTCCTTTTTCACACAAGGAGAACAAACCTCAATCCTTATGAGGATGTGTTTATAAACTTCACACCTCTGTACAATCCCATGCCTTCTGCCAGCAGCCAGGATGAACTGACAATGGCTGAAGCTTTGCATTTGCCCATGTCTATCAGGCATTCCAACTGCAGCACACTGCATACCACGCTCCCCAGCCATGTCTCACAAATGCTCTCAATTCTCTGGCATGATGGAGCAGGTATGTGTATTCTGAGCATTGGCTGCAGAATCAACGGTGCCTTCCTGCCAGTGTTTTCTTCAGCTTTGTGATATATTAGCACTGAAACAGAACAGAGAGCCTTTGCAGCAGGAGTACCCACAACAAGACTAACTCTCCATGACATGTCTACTCTTGCCTACCTTTAAGAAACCAATATCAGGCTTCAATATCCATGATCAAACTGTCTCTTTGCAGGACTCTCACTGCATTCCCAGCAAAACACAACACTTTCCAACACTTTATTCTCCCCTTTTATTTAAGATGTTCATAGATCCAAATGTCAGGCATACAGTGCTATGAGAACTATCCCACAGCTGATAAATTATTCATTTTTCAGGAGCTTGCAATTGAAGGAGCACTAACGACCAAATACCTGAAGCACCCCCGAAAGACATAAAGCATAATAATATTCAAATCTTTTTCTGCATAAATTCCAAAGGTTAAGTGCTATTAAACATCTTCTGTTTACCAAGAGATATGCTCTTTGAACTTCCTTCTAATTAATCTGCTCCCAGTAAACACTACTAACTAAGCAGAGTGCAAAAGAGGCCAATCAAGCACTTCTCTTCCCCTTATGTCTCACTGGACTAACCAAGGCCCTTTCCTGATGTACTCAACTTCTCCCTGCCTGGTGAGAAGGTGAAGATGAGGAAGGCCAAAACCAGAGTACATCACACTATAAGCCTATGACCAAAATGGAACATGGCCACACATACTTATTTATGTATAATGTGGCTGCCTTTTTCCTACTACAGTGGAGTGGAAAAGTTGCTCCAGGGACCCCATGGCCACAAGGCCTAAAATATTTACAATATAGCCTTTTTCAGAAGCACTGATGTACCTCTGGCTAAAAGGCATGTGACACATTTCACACTATGCTTTAATGTTGTATGTGCATGGGCTCCTCTGCACAGGAAAGGACTGCATTGAAATGTCTGTGACACAGAATACCACCTCTGTGATAATGGCAGGACATCATGAAAGCCCAAACAAATATAGGGTTAAAGCTCCTCATTCAGCTGTAAGAGTTCCATTTTATGGTGATGTGCTGTGTGACTTTTCCTATAGAGATGTGATCAGACATGTATTCACCTGGATAAGGCACAGATAATGGGCTAAAAAAAGGATTTCACCCAAGTAGAGCTTGGTGAACCAATGGATTTACTGGGATTCCTTCCAGGGGTTTGGTGAGCCTCAGGCAGCTACACCTTTGAAAGTTCAATCTAATAAGCAAGGATCACTACTCACAAGCTGCATCCCTGGGACCTCTGCCCTTGCTAGAGGCAGGTCAACTAGGCTGTCCCCTCCCAAGCAACTGCTCACTGCTCAAAGAACCCCAGAGAGCAGCCAGATGAACATTTTAACATTCTGCGCTTCAGTTCCAGTCCTTTTCTAGGTTTCATGTGTCACCCTCCTCCCTCCAGAAGAATGTTCACTACATTTCAATTGCTTTGTTGGGAGGAGAAACACAACCACAGTGTCACTGCTATTCCATTCAGTTACTGCCTCCTGTAGGGTTTAACACCTCCAAAGCACAGGGAGTCTGACTCCGCCTTAATAAAAGGAACTGGGAAATGGGTTGGACACATGTAATGATGGAAATAGCATTGCTCTATTTATGATAGAATCTTGAAGGCAGATTTTACTGCTGACAACTTAGAATCAAATTAATAGATAAAGCATCAGGGAAGCCTAAGGAAAAGTAAAGTAATTTCATCATAAAATACTCAATTTTCCAAATGGATAAGTTCACTTTTGCTTTTTTGAGTGGAACTGGATATGTCAACCTCCAATTTACTCAGGGCTTCTCTACTGCTGACAAAAGCATCATCTATGGACATGATAGGACTGTTACCATGAGTCCACTGCCTCACTGACACTATCATCACAGAGGTCCTACATGCCTGCAGTGGTCAGTCCTGGATAACTTCAGGCTTGATGCCAGGGGAGCACCACCTACCCCCTGCCAAGGGCTCTAGCTCTTTGCTTTTTTGCTTCTTCCCTGACAAAAGGTGCAGAGAGCTAAGTGAGAGGTGTTTCACCCAGACTTCATCTTTCTGTGCAGAGAGCTAAGTGAGAGGTGTTTCACCAGGACTTCATCTGTCTGTGCAGAGAACTAGGTGAGAGGTGTTTCACCAGGACTTCATCTTTCTGTTCTGAGCAGGCCATCTGGGTTGATGCTTAGTTGCTTCTCAGTGAAACTGGTAACAAAACCTATCTCATCACACCACTGCCGGGGATAGTGGTGCGCATGTGTAATGCCAGCACTTGGGAGTAAAGTGCAGGAAGTCTGGGAATTCAGAAGTAGCCTGAGCCACGTAGTAAAAGTGCATATAAAACAAGATAAAACAAAGTGAAACAAACCACGGTCTACTCTAGACTGTTCAGGAACAAATAACATTAAAATTTTAACATATTTCAATAAGCATGCAATGAGAAGGTTTTAGTTAGAACAAAACTGACTTGATTGCTAAAATAAGACAAAACTATGTACTAACAAAATTAAATCAATATACTGTAACACAGTTCATAGATGAACAATGGCTATATTTATTTAGTGCTTACTATGTATCAAATGTCTAAGACTATAAATTAGTTAATTCATTGAGTCTATATGATCTAATATTCCAGACAACAAAACTGGGGCATAAAGACATAAAACAACCTTGCCCTGACTACACAGGTATGAAAAAAGCTACAGTTTATCATTCCAAATTGACATAGCTGATTTCACAAACCAGTGAATGCTCAATTATATTTCTCACAAAAGCTTTCTCCTTCAAACTCCGTCTGGCATATATGGATAGTCGTCTACTTCTTCTAGCCCCTACCCTAAACATTCTAGGAGTCTTCAACTAGAGGTTCCTTTCCTACCATTATCATAAAGATATTTATTTGGTTCCAGTGGAAGACTGTAGTACAGTAGTCCAGACAGTCTAAGAGCATTCCTGGTTTCCTATACAGTTGCAGAGTGCCTTCAGCTCTGGCTCCTCCCTGCCTGTCCACCAGACCCTGTAAACCTGTTGTGCTTCAGAAGCCTGAATGTATTCTTATCTTTCGATCCAAACAGGTTCCTTCCTCTTGCGTTTAAACCTTTCAAATCCACTTTTTTTTTTCCTGGTGAATATGCAAATAATAAATACAAGGAAAAGTAGTTGGATGACTGAATCCAAACAAGAATTAACCCCCAATCAATTCTCAAATGCTTCTAGGATCCAGACAAATCCACTTTTTAAATGGCTGGCCCCTCCCTACTGTTCAGCTAGTGCTGTACCCAAGTGGACAGCATCTTCCCATGTGTGTACTTCATATATTGCTTAGGTTCCCACCATTTACGATGCTTACAATACTTTTCACTCCCTAAAATCTCCATCTTCATTTGCTTAGTGTCCATAACNACATCTTGTCTTCTTAACACCACATTTCAGTAAGACAGAGGTGATTTTTAACATGAACCTGAATCTGATTTGTCAAGGGAACACAGTAGACATTTGAGGACAGAATATCATTTTCAAATAAACATTGTAATGAAAATTTTCATTTCTCAGTTAAATATAGACATAACAGTGTTGCTTGGCATCTATCTGGAATCACTATAAGTTTGAATAGTCATTGTGGTACTAAGCCAAAAGCATTTTAATTTTTATTACTTTACATTCATCATAAACATTTATTTAACAAAAACAAAAAAGAAAAAGAAAAAATACTCAAATGTATTTAATAAATTTGTTTTATGTAATTGACTTATACTTACTGTGTTTTCAGTTCAAAATTAATATATTACATACTAGTTTACTACACTGAACATTAATATATTTGTATATTGAAGTGGCAGACTTAATAACAGTAGTTATAAATGATTGCCATAATACTATTCTGTGATTCTCACAAAAACCAATCTCTAACTATAGAATAAATAAAACTTGTATTATAGAACAAATCTAAATTGAGTATTTTTCATAGCAAAGTATTGAACTTCATATTTTAAGCTGTTTTTAGAGCCAATATTATTAACAAATATTATGATAAAGAGTTTAAATAAAAATACCTAGACTCAAGTAAAACATGAAATTTTGGGAATATGAAGATAAACTTAACCATGCTAGCATAGAATTGCATTTCAGTCCTTTTACACCACTCTTTTTGTATATTCCACACATTGTATGCGCGCACACACACACACACACAGACACACACACACACACACACACACACACACACACACACATACACGTTCACACGTTTTTAACTAGAAGAAGAATTTTGGCTTGGATTTTTTTTTAAGCAACTGAAGTATGTATGCATGGGAAGGAGGAGAGGCAGCTGCCTGAGAAGTCATTATTTGAAATGAGTCGGGCACATAGTAACTGAATGAGGAAAACTAAGGGAACTAAAACCAAACAAGGAAAAGCATTAGGAAATTATAAACATCCATTATCACATGTCAAGAAGCTATTACAAATAAAGCATTCACAAAAGCTTAGACATGGCTATATCCTTCACAATTGGGGCCTCAACTACAGGCAATGATCAGAGATAACGGGAAGTTAAAATTGGTTGTTTCTTTCTTTTTTTTTTATAGCAAATCCCTATGTGCTCAATCGAGTGCTCTGAAGTATACACACGTGTTAGCTTTGCAACACAATCTTAACCTTACTAGGTGTCTGCAGCTCTGCTGAGAGCAATTAATTCAGAAAGCTGCAGAAATGCTACAGTAGAGCCAAGGACAAACTAAACAGCTTGGGTGTTTCCCTCGCTTCAGACAGCTGGCTGTCGCTAATGCAGCCACTTCAAATAAAGGGAGGAAGGAATGAGGAGAAACAGCATTTCTAGATCAACACATCTCTGTCAATTCAGAGAAAGGAAAGCAGATGCCTGCACAGCTTTGTCATCCCACCTTCCCTGAAAAGCCAACTGACTCTACCTATAGGTTGCACTGAAAAAAGGACCTTAGCCCAACAGCTGGAATAAACAACAACCTCCTTCCTTTTCATTTAACATTTTAAGAAGAATTGACCCTTCCTCTAACCCACTCATTTCAAATGTACAATCCAAGAGTATTCTGCAGACTTAGAGTCCCTTACTATCATCAGCCCAATCAGACTGGAATATTTTCATTAGCAGAAGCAACTACCTTGTAAAGGATGTTTAAATAATTTTGGAGATTGGAAAGAGAACAGTCATAATCTAAAGTAAAAACATTTTTCAATGAGAAATTAATGTTTCTTGTGCAAACTAACACTGCCTCTTGGAAAAGGGGCAGTTGAGTAACAGGAAAGGTACCCACTCCTCTCCTAACTTCAGTGGGAAGATGGCTCACTAGCTTCTGAAAGTGCAAAATGATTCACCTGCTATTCCATTACACCAATTTCTGTCCCTTTGTTAAAATGGCTCCTTGTGGTTGTTGCAAAATACTCCTGATCATATTAATGGCCATTTGTTCTTTTCCTCAGCAAGCTCACACCCACTTTCTTCCTGGGTCACTGGTCATGTGATACTGTGTTTGTTTACAGAAAATATCTCCAGTTCCCTCCTCTGAGCTGCTCAAGAAAATGCATTACCATGAACAACAGAACAGACAGATGGAATGTCTCCTGACATCCATTCCATCCAAGCCACATGACCTTTACATTGGTATTTCTATAGATGAGTTTCTTCAGAAAGGCTTCCTAAAGCAGACAAGTTTCATGTTTCTTCTTCTGATCTTCAGTTTAATTCCTGAGATAGATTTATAAGGATCTTCTATGTCTAGGACTTCACAGGGAAGTAGGCTAGGATATGTAACACACAGCAAGAAGCCCTGGCTTCTCCGTCACTCAAAGTCTATAGTCTCCATATGAAATGAAGAATTTCAGCAAAGAACCTAATGTAAGTGCTTGGTAAAGATGGTTGTTGAAGGTAACACAACATTTTTTAAACATCCACTCCACGTCATCAGCTGGCCTGGGTTTTACTTCATCCAATTCAATCTCACGAAACTCAAGTACTAGAAATTCTATTATTTTTTCACAAGCATCTGTTATTTTCATCATCCACATTCTAAAAACAACAAGATTAAGATAAGGATTATTTAGTGACGTGTCAGCCAGACTTCAAAGTCAAACTCTAGTGACATTCCAGCACAGGTGCCAATCCATCTACTGACACAAAAAGGAATTTTTTTTAATCCACAGGATATAGAACAATCCATCCACTGATACAAAAAGAGATCTTACTTTTTAAGTTCCATAAGACATAGAACATTTCTCCAGACAGCAGGAAGTCTGGAGCTTTCATCCAAGAGAGAAATACTGTGTTTGTGGTGGCTTCAGCAAGGTACTTAAGCAAGGAAAGAAAACAAGGGAAGGCTTACCATTTGAGGTGAAGACCTGGCAAAAAGCAAGTGAGAATAAAGGAACTAAACCATCTGAGGACTTAAATTATAAAGGTTTACTTGTCTATCAGAGGCCTGGTAAAGACTGAGGCCCAGTTATAGTAGACAAAATGTAAGATGAAATTGGTATAACCAAGAGATGTCAAGCTGGTTCTTGGCCTGTACATGATATAAAAAGAAAAAAGAAAGGAAGAAAGAGTAGTTAATATAAAATATAAAGTATTTTTCAGACAAAAGGGAAGAGATTTTCACTGGAGTTAAAATAATGAAGTCTAAATTTATCTCTAATTTGTATGTGTGTGAGCTGGCTCTAAGGAGTAAACCTGCTGGCCCAGCATCAGCAAGAGCTACTCACTGTACTTCAGCAAGTCACAGTTGATTCATGTAAACACTCTTAAAAAAATAACTAGCAGAATCACCTGGAGCACTCAAGACATAAAGAAAAAAAAACAGTAAAAACAATCACACACACAAATCTAGCCTTTTAAAGAATTGTGTGGGCCAGTAGGGCACTTTAAATTGGCAATGACAAACATTATAATTTTCTAAGGGATATTATCACAATTTCTCAGCCTACATTTGAACTAAGACTCTAAGAGTTCTTCTACTTAATGTAATACCACAGGTAACATTTAGCTATGGCCTTCTTCACAACCAGCTACAATACAGAATCCAGGCTCTTTGGAGATAAGTATTTTAAAAGGAATTAAACTGGACGCAGTAAATTAGCATGGTTAACTACAGTGCCTTCTTCCCATTCCCCATCCACAAATCATCTTTTTCTACAAAAGAAAAAAAAAAGATTTTTTAGCTTTCTCAAACATCTCTGACAAGTCACTATTAAATTTTGAATCATAACTCAGTATCTTGGATCAACACGAAGTATAGGATAAAAGGGAAAGAGTATATCATTATGTTCTAATGAAAAATAAGGAAACAAAGCAACAACCTGGATAATGAGAGCCTGTAAATATTATCTTTATATGATGATGAAACCAGTTATTCCTTGAGTGTTACATGGTTTCAAATCTTCAAAGTATTTTTAGAAAATTGAATGGCATAATAAAATGAGATAAAATCTGGTTATAATCTTGGTTTTGTTTCTTTTGTTAAAATGACACAAGGTAGAGTCATCTGGGAATAAGGAACCTCAATTGCAAAAATGCCTCCATCAGACTGGCTTGCAGGAAAGTCAGTGAAGCATTTTTTGATTGATGATTGATGTGAGAATGCCCAGCCTACTGTGGGTGGTGCCACTCCTAGGGAGGTGGTCCTGAGTGGTATAAAAAAGCAAGCTGAGTAAGCCATAGAAAGCAAGCTTGTACTCAGCACTTGTACTCAGTTAGCACTCCTCCAGTCTCTGCTTCAGTTCCAGCCTCTGGGTTCTTGCCTTGATTTCCTGCCCTGACTTCTATCAGTGATGAGCTGAAACTTGTGAGATGAGATAAACCCTTTCTTCTCCAAGTTGTTTGCGTCAGTATTCTATCCTAGCAATAGAAAGTAGACTAAGACAATCATATAGGATCTGTGATGAAGAATAGGAAAGAGAAACAGGAAGCAGGGTAAGCAGGAGTGAGAAACGACCATCTATAGCATAGAAAACCATAATCTCCGCAATCTTGGCAATCTGCTCCAAAATTTTGACATGTGTCTGCCACTTTCCACCACAGCATTAAGCAAAACCATAGCTTCTCCAAAGAAGAGGATTTTTACTGACTCCAAGGATGACTTCTCAGATATAAAATACATGTCTAATAAGCTCCAGAAAAATATACAGCTGTTATGTGCCATTTAATTAGGTTCCTAGGGTCTTACTACGCTTTTGCCAAAAATGAACAATGGTGAAACAACTTACTTCTGAACTTTGGCCAAAACAGAATTCACAAAGCTGTACATTCAATTGTTTTCTAATAAAGTAAATTTAGATTTTGAAATAAGTTTTGACATAAATGCCTTTAAAATAACAATACCTTATATTTGGCTCCTTCTCCAATTAATTATTTCCTGGCATGATATTAGAAATTCCTTGGCTTCACCTTAAACCAATACTCCCAAGTGCTAATTAGCAGACTATATATATTATTAACCACAGAATGCTGTGCTTAAAACATGCATGTTCCATATGCAGTCAATTAATAACATGATTTTTTCCCTCCCTGAAAGATTCCTTTAGAAATGGAGTCCTATTTAAATGAAGCACTTGGCTGCTAGTGAGGGAATTCTTGTCAAGATGCAATTAATAAGAAAGGGCCAAGATGACATAGGATCGTTGTCTTTGAGATATCCTTAATATGAATCAAATTTAATCTCCCCAGGACAGCCAGTGGAGGGAAAAGTTAATGACTGCAGATGTTATTATACATGTTAATCACATAAGGAGACTCCCCAAGAGAATGACCAGTCACATATGAACTACAACACTCCTGAGTAAATAGACATGCCGGTGAGTAAGGACCAGGAATGGGCACTATTGTCTCCCGAAAGCCATAGGATGGATGAGGAAAGAAACAGATGTAAGCAGTGTAGAACTAATGACTGCTAGTTACAAAGGAGATACGATTATCTCATTAGTTGGCTAGCTAATTGACCACAATCCCAGTTTCATAAATTGAGTCCAGAAACCCAAAATTTAGTATCTTCATTCCACAGAATTCTTTTCCCACTTCCAGACCCTCCATCCAGCCACAAAGTTGTCAGTTCTGCTTGATTTGTTTGAATATTGTACTCCACGACAGCTGTCGGAAACAGTACATCAGAACAGCTGCTGTGACAGCTACAAGGGGCTTGCAAGTTTAATTGGGCTCAATGTGACATTGTGCATTTTTCTAAACATAGAAATATCCGTACAACTAAAGAAATTTCTGAGTCTCGACAATGTTTACTTATTGACACCACCAACTGGTCAGCCCCAGCTGAAGTGATATAGTTGATCTCATATTATCTTTGTCACCAGGCTGGTAAGAAGTATGAAAAAGCATATAAAAATGGAAATAAACAGTAGGAACAGTTAGACACACAGCAAAGAGGCATTGAACAGAAGAGGAGGTAGTGAGAAAAGTCACATCAATAATTGCTTCCAAAGGCTGGCAGGGAGCCAAGGAGGATCCCACAGTGTCTCAGGATATACTTCCAAAGGAAATATATTCGGAGGCCTGAGCCTGCTGCCAACTGCAAACAAAACCACTCATTATGGCCACAGCTCCCTAGAGAAGGGCAGGATGGCTTACTCTCAGCACAGGCGCAGAGGAAGAAGGCGAGGAGCAGCGACAGCGGCCTGGCCACGGGCACCATCCTGCAGCTTGTCAATGGCATGCACCGGCAGCTTGGAAACTCAGCCTAGGGAGCTGCAGCGACTGGTCTGCTCAGAAACTTCAGCTGGAACCCTTTCAGAGCCTGTGAAGGGAGGAGACAAGAAAAGAAGAAAACACAAAGACATTTAGATTTCTCACTCTTTCCCCCTGACCTATCACAACCTAGAGAGACATGCCCCATTGTAAAAACACAATAAACACTGGAGCTGTCATGTCTTTGTATTGGGAAATAACTTGGTATGTAAAAGGCAGGATCCCTAGCATTCTCGCTGCCAGGCCACCTACAACCAACCACCAAGAATTTCTTTCCCTGTTCCAATGCCATTTTGGGGGCACTATACTCTACGGAGGCACAGTTACTTCACACAAAACTCTACATGAGTGCATCAATAAAAGAAG
>LZPO01057062.1:1838-12357 GCA_001675575.1 Neotoma lepida
TGTACTAAGCATGTTATACCTGTGGCAGATACTTGGCCCTCGCTTCCGCCTTATGAAAGACTTCAAGAGACAATTAAAAGATAAAGAAAACTCTAAATATTGAAAGACAGAAAAGAAGGAAGAAATACTATCTTCAAGTAGAAAATATACTGTTATATTTTTACTTTAAGTTTAAGAAGCTATTAACAGTCACCAGAAGAGTTTTCATATGCTTTTAAGCATCTGCCTCACAAGTTCAGCTATCTGAAACTGAAAATGTAAAACTGGTAACTCAAGGGAAGAGAGCATGTAGCATGTAGGGAGTCAGTGAACTAGCTAGATAAAGGTATTGTGTTTTTTAACTCAAAAATAAAGAATGGCAGGAATGCATTCAATACCAACCTAAATGGAGAAAAAGCTCAAAGCAATTCCATTGAAGTCAGGAATGAGACAGGGCTGCCCACTGTCCCCACTTCTTTTTAATATTGTACTCAAAGCATTAGCTGGAGCAGTAAGGCAAAAGAAGGAAATTAAAGGGATACAGCNAGGGGGGAAAAGTCATCCATCCCTATTTGCAGATGATGTATTTTACATAAGAGATCCCAAAAGTCCAACAGAAAACTTGTAGATCAACTTGAACAAACCAATAGCTTTTCTATACAGCAAATGTGGAGGAAGAGTTGATAAACACACTCCAATTCACAGTAGCCACAAAGGAAATAAATATCTAGGAATAAGCCTAATAAAGGAGGTGAAAGATCTCTATAATGAAAAATTTAAACCTCTGAAAGAAGAGATTAAGGCATTAGAAAACAGAAGTCCCATATTCATGAATTAGTAGANTTAATATTGTAAAAATGACCATACTACCAAAAGCCATTTACAGATTCAGTCCAATGCCAATCAAATTCCCCATCTCATTTATCACAGAAATAGAAAAAACTTTAGTAAAATTCACATGGAATCACAAAAGATTGCAGATAGAAATAAAAAGTCATGAGAAAAAAAAACGTTAGAAGGATTACCATTCCAAATCTCAAGATACATCACAGAGTCATAGTAATTAAAATAGTATAGTTCTGGCAGAAAAACAGACATGTAGAAGACCAGTAGAACAAAGTTGGAAACCCAAACATGAGTCCATGTGACTTCAGCCATTAAAATATGCCAGAAACCTATGCTGAAGAAAAGAAAGCATCTTCAATAAGTAGAAAACTGAATGTTCATTTATAGAAGAATGAAATTAGAGCCACATATATCACCTGGCACCAAAACTAACTCCAAATGGATCAAAACCCAATTGTGAAACCTGAAACACTGACTGTTAGACGTTGACCACTAGACAGTATCTACATCATACAGGTGTAGAAAAGAAGTTTCTCAATAGGACTCCATTTGCTTAAGAATCAAGCCTATCAGTTGAAAAATGAGATTTCATAAAACTAAGAAGCTTTACACAGCTAAAAATAAACAAGAGAGAATATTTGTCAGAGATATATCTGGCAGAGGATTAATATCCAGAATACATCAAGAACTCAAAAAACAAAGTTTAAAAAAATGGCCCTGAGATCTGTACTGAGAGTTCTCAGAAGAAGAAATAAAAATGGCTGAGAACTATCTCAGAAATGCTCATCATCCCTTGCGATTAGGGAAATGCAAACCAAACAACTTTAAGGTTCCATCTTAACAGAACAACCAATAACAAATGCTAGAAAGGATGTGGCAGAAAGGGAATCCTCATTCACTATTGATGGGATGGCAAACTGGTCCAGCCACTTTAGTAATCAGTGTGGAAAATCATCAACAAGCTAAAAATAATTCTGCCTTATGACCCAGCTATACAACTCCATAACATGCTTAGAGGATAACATTGTCCTCCATGGATACTTGCTCAGCCATGTTCATTGCTGCTCCATTCATAGTAGCTGGGAAATACAATCTAAGTGTCCTTNCGCAGATGAATGGATAATGAAAATATCACATATACACTATGGAATATTATTCAGCTGTAAAGAAAAATGAAAGCATGAAATTATCAGGTAAATGGATGGAACTAGGAAAAAGTTAGGTAACCCAGACCCAGAAAGACAAGCATCACATGTTCTCCTTTATCTGAAGGTCCTGGCTCCAAATCTTAATATATGAGTATATAATCTAGAGTAACTACAGAAACCAGGAAAGGAAAATGGGGCCATTGCTGGGATAGGGGTGTGGGGGAGCAATAGAGAAGGGAAGATCAAGGTACAAGTGATCTGATCAGGGAGATGGGAAAAATTAGGGGGTCTGGTTAGGAAAGGGGGGAGATAAATAGAAAAGAAGGAGGATAAAAATAACAGTAAGTGTATTCTGGAGAAGTCTTCAGGAATCCTGCTATTAACTACTTAGAAATACCTATAACATTTGTAAGTTGGTGTATAAATATAAATATGTATAAATATATGTTCATATTTATACACCATAACTATATATATATATATATGTATATAGTTTAAATAACATTTTCACATCTGGGTTGACANTGCTCCCCGTAAGAGCCATAGACTAACAAACCCCAACATCAGGCATGAGAAGCCCTCTTGTGAATTTTTGGTCAGGGCTTTCCAAGAGATTTCCAAAGCATTANAGGTAATTGCTGTTGCCCTTGTTTGCCTCCTGGAGGTGGAAGATAAGTCCCTATTGCTGAAGACACTGTCTACTTCAGACACAGGGCCCAGAGGACCCAAGCTAGGTCTGACCCAAAAGCCTCCTCACTTAGGACTAGCTTACGGGGTACCAAAAGGCACCATGCAGGTTTCCAAAGGATGGAAACAACCAGTGGTCTTGCCTAACTATTTCGCCTGTGAACCATCACAACCAGCATGGCACAGTAACCCTAAGAGTGCAGTAGTGCCATGGATACCTTGGTGGTAACCAACAGCTCTCTATTTGGACATAAGACCTGTTCAACAGGAGAAAAATCATACCTGGGATACTGCAAAATGTAGCCAACTACCCTGAGCTAATGAAGTCATGGATTTTGGAGGAAAATCCATAACTGCCATGTTTCTAAACCAGCAGAATCCCTGCCTACATTCTAAATATTTATTGTTACACCCACATGTAAGTGTAGTCCTCACCCCTCATCCAGGAAACTTCTCTTTGTAATAGACAGGGACCATTGTAGAGAACAGCAACAGATGAAAATGCAGAGTTGTGGAGCCTGATCCCAACCAATATGTCTACAACACAACCTGTGCACCTTAGGCTTGGGGATTGTTGTGGAAGAGGGAGCAGAAAGATTGTAAGAGCCAGGAAAACAGTTTGCTGTGACATTGTGTCTCCTAGAAATGTCAGAAGCTACACCCATAAAGTTTCACCAACATGGCTTCCTAAAATAACCTGAACAAGGACTGCACCAATAGACAGTGTGGACGGAGGAAAGCTCATGAGGCTTCAACCCTAGACAAAGATCTACGGGCAACTAAGGAATGCTGAGAGTGGGAGAAATAGTCCTCCCTNTGGAAAAACAGGTCAATTGGTTATCTAATGCCAAATAGCCCTGAAGTATGCATACAAGTAGCATTATACTGACTGAGCAGGTTGTACTTTTTAGGATAGGAATACACACACACACACACACACACACCCCATTAAGGAAAAAGAGGCCATGAATTTGAAAAAGATCAAGGAGTGATTATATTGGAGTGTTCGGAGGTGGGGAATGATGTAATTATAACATAATCTCAAAACATAAAAAGAAAATCTTAATATTTTTTAAAAAGCAATAGAATAGCAGGAACAAGATGCAGCTGGTATCAGAACAAAGTCACCTCTTAAGACCTAGTAATCTTGAGTACCAGTAGGCTCATGAAGGTACTGATGTCATAGAGGGATAATATGGGTGATGATTGATCAAAAAGAGGTCAAATTGTTGGGAATAGTTTGGTGTTTTAAATATTTTCTTCCTAATGACTTAAAATACACAATCATTGTAGGGAAATTTGAAAACGTAGTATTTTTAAAGCCTAAATGAAGTAAAATAGATTTTATAATTTTCTAAAAAGTAAGCAGAATTTGGCAATGTTGGTTCCTTAACAGCCAACTCATTATCAAATGGGTCCAATTTAGGTCTAAGTAAAGAGGCTANCAGTTGGCTCAGATGATCCTTATTTCTCACTCTGTCCAAAATATCAGCATAAAAATGGACCAAAGACCTATTGTAAGAGCTGGAACTCTTAAACTAAGGAAAACATTTAAATATATAGGCACAGACAAGGACCTGCTGAAAGAGACTAGTAGCTTAGGCAGGAATATCAAGAGAAGACAAATGGAACTGCATAAAATTAAAAAAAGTATGCATGTGAAGAAAATACCTGGGAGTGGGGGAAAGTCTACAGCTGTGTGTCTGACAGATGCTGTCTAGAGTACTTCAGGAACTAAAAAGCAGTTGATGCCAGAAACCTTCCAACAGTCTAACCAGCAAATGAGCTAATGAATAGTTTTCGAAAGACGGCCTGTGAACATGAAACNTGTTTAATATCTTTTGGAATTAGGGAAAATGTAAATTAAAAGTGCAATGAAATTCTATCTCAAAACAAGTAGAATGGCTCTCATTTAAGGAAACAGTTAACAAATGCTTGGATGGAGGTGGGGAAAGGAACATTACACAATATTCATTTTTGGATTGTATAATTTCCTCTTTTAAATCCAAAGTGAGAAAAAAAAGATGACCACTTGGTCTTCTTGTGAGCAGCAGAGTTTCCTTTATGGCAGTTCCCCATGCTCCTCAGACCTGCTTCTGTCGTGTGTGATGTTTTAGCTCAGGGTGTACAGACTGGTCCTTGGCACTGGGGGCTTACCATACTGGGCTGTATACTATAGATTCTTGTGATGTGGGGTCATTGTGCTTCCTCTGAGGCACACTGACTACTGGAAGAGCACCACTTTAATAATTGTCAGACCCTGTTACATCCCCCAGCACCACAGCAAATGAATGGATGGGTAAATGATTGATAAAATGGAATACCTACAATGTGTGGTTTCTTTCTTATGACTCAGTCATAAAAGCAAAGTTCAAATAATGGGTCATTTACAAAGCAAAAACACATTATTTTTAACATCTTAAATCTCTTATGAAGATGTTCATTACGTTGTGCCATTTTAACTGAAATGTCTTAAACTAATTAACCATATATTTCCTTTCAGTTTTCAGATTTCTGAGTATCAATATTTTAGTTTTTGGGTCACACAGACATTACAAACAGATGAAGCCAAATGGTTTATGTATTTCATGCCAGCTTAGCTCTTTGACCATGCTCTGACTTCTCATTATTTGGTTCCCTTTCAAATAAACCTATTTACTTGTATTTGCACGATACCCTGTTAGTTCTTTGCACAGAATTGGTCTGTGTGCATGCATGTGTGCATGCATGCATGCATGTGTCTGTCTGTCTCTGTGTGTGTGTCCCACTTTAAATAAGGTTGACAAAGCAAGTAAATGACTGCGGTTTGGATTGAGATGTTTTAGAATCATTGTCACACAGNNGGTCACACCTGCTGCCATGCTAATTATTATGTGGAAGCTTGCTTAAAAAGCTGGAACTTTTTTCTTCAGCTCTNTTCATCTGTGATCTTTGTATTTAATTTAGTTCTTTCTAACATTGAACTAATTCTATTGAGCTATACACATGTATGCATATACATTTATAGACACANGGGCATATAAAACACTGAGGTTGTCACTTTGTGACCAAATATAAGTAAAATGCCTTAAGCACATGTATTTTTGGTACCATATGATAATCTTTTGTCTTTTAAAATAATAGATGGCCAAAATGTTGCATGCCTTTTGGGTTTGTAGCCTTTGATGGTGTAGAGGCTGAGAGTGGTGAATGTGGTGTGTATGACAGCACTGACTGGTTCCACATTGCTCTTTGTTCACAGACGTTTTGGTGATTTTAGATATTGCCTGATGAGTGCTCTTTTGAGACATATGAGGCAGAAAACATGTAGCCCTTTACCAGAAACGTCTGAGTTAATACAGTGAAGNAGTAATTGAACTAACAGGCAGGTNGTTTTTATTATAACTAAGTCTAAACCAGGGCTTCTTAAACTCCTTACACTCAAGCTCCTTTTCACTCAAGACATGTTTATGTGACCCCAGGCTTATATGCATATAAAATAGGCATAGAGTTCAAGCACTGATACTCATGAATACATGTTCAACAGTTCTTTGATGTACTTGTAATTTTTCTTTTATTAAAGATGAAAGCAAATATGCATACTAATGAGATGGGTGGACTTGTTTATTTTTTCCTTAAAAGTTAAATTCTGGTTAAATATTTGATACTGCAGCACAAAGAACATATTCACTGTTTTTCAGAGTTGATTGATGGTTTGATTTTGTAATTATCAATGCTGAAGCTGCCATTCACATCAATACCTAATACAGAATGGCTAAAGTAAGCTTAAGAGAACTTCAGAAAATACTGGAAATTCTGTTCTAATCCCAAGCCTGAAAACTCATCAGCAACACAAATACTAATTTAAAAATTAAACATTCTTAATACAGTGCATTCCAAAGATACATGTACTTGATACATGCTGAGGAATGGTAGTAGGAAAATATTTAAAAGTCTTTGTTTTCTGTAATTAAGCCATCCTGCTCTGTAATAGCAGAAAATTGTGAGCAGTAGCAACANTGCTGTTTGTCCTGGAGTCTGGAGTCTACACAGAAGCATTTCAAGCAGTATGGAGGGCCTTGCAAGTGTGGCATGTGCAGTGCAAAGTGCACGCACTATATGTTCAGAGCTGCATTGCCGTTGTGAGATGTAGCATGGGTGAGTGTTGCCAGAACACCTTGCCTTTGTTACTGTTTGATTTCTAATTGTAATAGTTGCACATTCAGAAACTTTTTATTGTTGCTAATTTTGACAGCTCCCACATTCAGTTATCTGCCACATCTGGAGTCACAACTCAGTTTAGAAGCAGGGATCCAGTGTTTCAAGAGTTTCTTCTTACATCTGAACAGTAAAGTCTTCAGACCTTTGTTGTTTGTTTGTTTTTTTTTTCTTTTGCGGGGCCCACCACCCAGCTCCCAAATAAATCATACATGGAGGCTTATTCTTAATTATGAATNCCCGGCCTTAGCTTGGCTTGTTTCTTGCCACCTTTTCTTAAATTATCCCATCTATCTTTTACCTCTGGGCTTTTCCCATCCTCTTACTTCTGTAAATCTTACTCTTACTCCATGGCTTGCTGTGTAGCTGGCTGGCTGGCCCCTGGAATCCTCCTTCTCTGGCTGCTGCTTCTTTTCTCCTTCCAGATTTCTCCTTCTTCATATTCTCTCTGCCTGTCATCCCTGCCTTTCCTTTCTCCTGCCTCGCCATTGGCCATTCAATTCTTTATTAAATCATCAGATGTTTTAGACAGGTATAGTAACACAGCTTCACAGGTTTAAACAAATGCAACATAAACAAAANTAATTAAAATAATATTCTACAACAGACCTNCTCTTGCTGTTCAGGTGCATATATAAAATACAAATATGCATTATATTGAGAGATTATATGTCACCTGAAACAGTGAGATCTTTGTTTTTCCAATGCTGTATGTGCTTAAAATTTAGATACACACACACACACACACACACACACACACACGAGATAAAACAGGGTACCAAGAGTGAAAGAGAAATGGATGTGAAGCCATGGAAATTTTAGGGAATTCCATTTTATGAGTCTTTCTTTCTCTAACTTTATGGCTTATAGGCTATCTGAAAATGTAATATTAGCATGAATGTTAAAATGTTGAAATTTCTGCTATTCCTTCCCATGGTGTTTTTTTCTTAATTGCAGTAAATGTAGCATGTATTATTCTTAGGAGTTTTAATTTGATAACTGTGTGACTTTGGGCTAACAATGGTAGGTTTCTGGGTTTGTTTATTTATAAAATGAAGAAGTGGTCTTAAACTTTAAAACTCTCATGCATGTATATGCTAGTCTTATGGAAGTCACCTGCTGAAATATGAAGCAGGCTTCTTGTGTGTGTATGCTAGCAGTAGTCATGTGTTCCTGATCTTGTCTATCTCAGAGAGACTTGTCAGTTTTGTGTCTTGTATTAAAAGTGAACTTACAGCTATGATGACTATGATCATTAGAGTGATGAGCATATTTAGAGATGTGTCTCCCTTGCTGAAAGCAGGACTTTGAGGGCGTGGGGGGGATGTAGGGGCATGGGAGCATGGCTCCATACACTGTCATTTCTTTTGGCTAAGGAATTTCTCTTTGATCTTGCAGACCAAGGACATGAATACTTCCAAAGCCATATTCTGTGTTTGTTCGGTCACTGTTTGCTTTGTGGACTTTATTAAACTAAATAAGAAAAAGAACCAAGAGATGGTTCTTGGTATAAATTAGGCTTCTCAAATTGGCTCCATATGTTATCAACCTGTTCAAAACACTTGCATTGCTGCTGTGCACTCTGGGTGTGTGTGTGTGTGTGTGTGTTAGAAATTCAGTCGTTCATGGAACATACTTCACACACACGTGTGTGTTTCAATGTGCTTGTTTCTGTGGTGGATTCCAGTTGTTTGTACAACATACTTCACACACGCATGTGCCCCTTTAAGTTTTGCATTATAAACCCCTTAAGAAAAGAACTTTTCCTTTGTAGGTCCATAGCACTTGAGAAATAACTTTGTTAGTCTCTGAATAGTTTGCACTGTTGAGGTTTTTGGGTGGAATGTGCTGTTCTTAGGATAGCAAACTGTTTAGAGGTAAATATGATTAACTCTACTGAGGTCCTGTGTCTGAATCCATTTCTTTTGGTTTGGTTGTAAGCTGATTCAAGCCTCTCTTACATAATACCTTTATAGCAATTTTGGGTTATAATACAGGAACATTGGATGAGTGGAAGGATGTGTGGATGGTGGGTGGGTGGATGGATGGATGGGTGTGTGGATGGGTGGATTGATGGATAGATGAGTGTTGGTAGATGGGTAGATGGATGGATGGATGTGCATCTGCGTGATTGTTCATAGAACCGGAGATTTGAGGTCCTTTAGCTGTCTAGATATATGCACTTAATTTTGGATCTACTATAGTTGATATTCAGAAAGTTTTTAAACAGTCATTTTTAATATGAAAATCATCAAAACAGATTGAACAAACTGAGTAATAATAAAGACCAGTAGTGATCAGAGATCATACAAGATTGGCAGACTGTCTAAAAAAATAGCTACCAATTAAATGGGCAGGGGCATGGAAAATGGACTAAAGTTTTTTTATATTATAATTGCAAATGGATAACCATATTATTTTCAATAGTAAGATGATATTTTCAGTCAATCCTATGTCTGCAGTGTAACTTTGAATTTCTTTATGGTACATAGTACTTCAAGTAGTTGATGATTTACAGAGTAGTTTGTAAAAATGAATGTTACAGTCAACCTGTTTCCAGACATTATGATTCACTCTTAGGTGAAGGCAATATTTGGTGGCATTTAACTTTGTGACTTAGTAATTTGTTGCATCATCAAATAAATACCATATTTATTATATTTTTGGGATGATTGTGGGGACCTTCAGGCGAGAGACTGAAACTTAGTTAAACCCATTCTCTGAAGATATTTCAAGTTTCAGTTTGGGGTCATAGCATTTCTTCTCAAATATAATATGATTGCCTAAAAGGAGGTAGACCATGTATTTTTTTTTATTTTCCAGTTTAATGTTATTGCTCATTATCAGCTGGTGGACATGGGAACAACTTAATAAAGTTTGGGTAATTTAGTTTTCAGTTTAAATTCTCAACTGGCAATTGGCCGAAAATTTCCATCTGAAGAAGGGAGCACCCAAATGCATTTTGGTTACTGTCTACTTGACATAGGAAGGCATCATCAAGAATAATGGAGAGACTAGCACCAAAAGGAAATCAATGGTAAGACTTTTCACTTAACTTATATGTGCATTTATGTATATAAAGCATATATATTTGAAATAAAATTTTAGAGTGTTTTTATTCTAGGATATAAGACCAAATGTGTGAGTTTTACATGTCTGTTATACTTTTTATGAGATACATGAAGAGAACAGTCTTACAAGAGATTTTATANATGCAATGTTGAGAAAACTAATAAAAATGTGCAAAAATTAGTTTATGTGGTTCATGCAAAGTTTAACACGTTTAGTTTTTTTANTTCTACTGTACCTAATTATCTTTTAAATAGCATGTTATAAATATTGCTTGAATGAAGTAAAGTTTTAAGAATATTTATACCAAACTGAATTTGCCTATGTAATTTCTAGGTATCTCTTAGAGTATATGTCATAAAGTTTGTAATAAGAGTTTCTTTTTACTTTGATAGCAAAATAATATAAACAAAGAAAACAATTTGTTTACTTTAAGAATTCTGCTATAGAAGTTAGGTATGGAAATGCACACTTATAATCCAAGCACTCTTGAGACTGAGGCAGGAGAATTGAGAGTTTGAGGTCAACAAGTCTCAAAGAGTTTTAGGTAACAAAATGCTGTCCAAAACTGTTTCTATACATTGAAAATTGCT
>LZPO01057063.1:0-12348 GCA_001675575.1 Neotoma lepida
ACTTAGTAAAGGTCTCTCCAGAAAATGGAAGAGCTTTGAGTGCCCATTCCACAAACCTGCCCATCTCTNTGTGTCCAGAGGGGCCTCATGGATTTCAGTGAGTCTCTGATGGAAATCTGACTTGTGTGTTTCAAAGCCTCCTAGGGCCTTGGATGGAAGAGATGCCAGGGTAGTAAATTGCCTCTGCTTCCAGCCTCAGAATCTTACAACCAAAACACCCCATCCTGAAGAGGGAAGAGCTTAGCATGCTATATTATAGCTCACGTGCGGGTCTAGGGGTCTGATCATGTGCTAGCTTACACATCATATTATCTACCCACAGAACACTGTGCCCTACTCTTTGGGCTGGACCATCATCATCTCACCATAGTCCTTAAATTTCAGTAATATCTAAGCTTGCTCGAAATAAAAAACAAAGCAAACTATTCATGAATCCCCCCATGTATCACATGGCTTTATTTAAACATATATGGAGAGGGGAGAGTTTATCTTGGTTTATGATTTACCCACGGGGGGTCACTACGTCATCCTCAATCTGGTTCTGAAAAATGAGGCTACACATTCTAGTGGAGCCAGCTTCTGAGGAACCCCTCCTTTCCTAAGATTCTGCAGAAGCTGGAGCCTGTGAGGGAAAGGAGGAGAAGGGAAAGAAAGAGAGAGAAGGGATGGAAAGAGACAGAAAGGGATATAGGGCTAGAGACTTTGCTCCATTGGCAGAGTGATTGTCTACGGTACAAAGCCCTGGCTTGCTCATTCCTATAATCCCAGCACTTGTGAGCTGGAGATACACAAGGAGTTCAAGGACAGCGGGGCTACAGGATACTGTCACAGAAAGAGGAGAGGAGAGAGGGGAGAGGGGAGGAGAGAAAGCACTATTTTCCCATCTGTCAACATACTATTACAGTTGTTTGAAGAAAGCGGCACACTCCAAGGACATTTAAGAGTTCCTTTTAAGTTTTTCATTATTTCCTGGCTGTTTTTGTTTTTGTTTTTGTTTTTGTTTTGTTTTTTCTTCAAAAGTGAGGCTACTTCTAGAAGAACTCTGTTTTTCTTCCCTTTATCACCTTCCTGGTCTACCCATCTGCTTCCACCAGGGAAGCCAACACCAAACGCCGCCCTGACAGCCAGACTTTCTGCACAGCGGCTTAATTACTCATTATGAGATCCCATCAACAGGAGCTCCGGTCTGTGGTTTTGTAATAAGGGCTGTTATCTTTCCTAAGACTTTCAACTCCTTCACTAAGGGACTGTGGCAGAGATGTCCGCCACCCCGCTTTCCACAGGAAAGGAGCAAAAGGATTTTAATGCGCGAATCTGATGCCATTAACAATGCCGACAGCTGTTTAATCCCAGTAGAAATAACAGCTGAGTCCCAACTGCAGGAAAAATAATTAACTCTTCAGTGGGTTCGGAGGAAGAGATCTTATGAATCAATTATGGGGCCCCATCCTTACCTGTGGTTTTTGTCAATTATTCAGCCTTTCGGTCTGGGAGACTCCATGGCTAATAAAAATGACAGGAGGCCCTTGAAGCCAAAGAGACTTGTTAAGTCCAGAGAACAGATTTATTAAATGGGCCTGTTCGAAGTTCGCCATTAATTAAACTAAAGAACCATTTTTTCCCCTAGGTTTCCCCTGAATCACAGGGCATAATGAACTAAAGGAAAAGGGAAATGATAAAGTGAGAGATGTTGGTGACCTGCTGGCAGGGAGGAGAGCTGAGCTGGAAGGGAAAGAAAAGGCAGGTTCTGTAGCTGAAACAGAAATGCATGGTGGGACTNGAGGCAGCACGTTCCTTTATGACACATGCCATTGAATTTAGACAAACCATGTAGACACCTGCCGACAACAGTCAGCTTGTTCTTGGGCTCCTCCAGTGATAGCAGCCAGCCCCTCTTTGAGGTTCAAGTTCCCTTGNCCCCAGTTTGCTGACATCCTTCCGGTGAGTATCTCTATTGCTTTAAATTTCTAAAATATTATAGATATAAATATGTCTGATTAAGACCCAGCTTTGAAATATGTGGCACCCACTTAGCGGCTCCCAGATAATAAAGCGCTCCTGGATGCTCTCCATTCATTTATAATGTGAGACTCCCAGCAGATGTCTTAAGCATCCAACAGTACAAATAGCAACATTACATGCATTTAAATTTGGCTCTTTGTCTGAATGCCCCTCTCCCTAGCGCAGCAGCTGATGACCCCGGGGGAGTTGTGTTTCATCTGGAAATGACATGGCTTTGCCACATGACATGGCTTTGCCACCTGCCCAAGCCTCCTTCCCAGTGGGACATGGGGGGACAACAACCTGTTCTCTCCAGAGAGGTCTGAGGCTGCTGACTAGGGGAGGGAGGGTAAGAAGAGACCTTTCTCAGTTAAATTGACAGGTGGCAGGAGAAGGTCCCCTGTCAATAGCAAGTGAGCCCTGGTGGAGCTTTGTGAAGCATCTGTTGTACCTGTGATATCATCCCATTGCACTGATGGGAAAACTAAGGTCCTGAGTGGAGAAATGGGCTGGGTGTCTCTTGTCAGTGTTCTATTTAAATGCAATTGGGTAGATATGCCTGTAAAATCATTGGCTAAGCTTCTAAATCCAAACTCAAAAGGCTAACACACAGTGCCTGAACTTGACACAAAGAATCCCAGGGAACATTCTATGGAGAGTTTTGGCTCAATATCTATTTCCTTTCTGTCGTTCATTTACTCCATCTGACATGTGGATTTGTGATGATTAATTTTCATGGCCAGCTTGATAGATCTAGAATCACCTGGAATCACCCAGAAGTGTGTCTATGGAGGTTGTTTCCAGAAAGGTTTAAAGCAAAACCCACCCTGAGCGTCAGCAACACCATCTGATGTGCTGAGATCCAAGACTGAATGAAAACGCCAGCAAGCTGAGCAGCAGCAGCAGCCTTTACTATGACACAAAGTGACCCTAAGCCTCATACTTCTTCATCCCATGCTTTCCCAGCCAGGAAGACATGTTTGGGTCCTCAAACAAGAAACCCTTCTTCCCTTAAGTTGCTTCTGCCAATTAGTTTGCCACAGCAACACATAAAGTAACTCATACATGACATGATCACGGGGCCTCTTCCCTTCTCATGCTCACAGATTCATCACATGAGCATGTCATTAAACAGCCTTCTTGGCCATACCAATTGGCTTCTGGATAAAGTATGGGCAAGAAGTCAGTTTTGATTTTGGCCTATGAAGTACCTAAGTAACATTCTAGAACTTGCCAATGGAACTAATACCAAACCACTAGGACCAGATGCATGGGGGCTGTGAGCTCCTGACCCCTCCCATACACACACACACAATGATAAATGGTCTCTGAGCCACACTGTGAAACAAAGGCTTCAAATAGGGAGGAGAGGAGAGGATCTAACAGTTGAGCCCCTCACCGGGTTCCCAGGAGTCAATCTGGTCAGAGAATGCTCTTTCTTGCTTCAAACTTAAGAGTAGAAGAAAACCGAGTTGGGAAGATGGCTCAGTAGGTAAAGGTGCTTGCTGCCAAGCCTGAGGGATCCCTGAGTCCCACATGGTGGAAGGAGAGAACTGACTCCCCCACATATTTGTTGTGGCATTCATGTGCACGCTCCATGAACACACATATACACATGCATACACAATAGATAGATAGATAGATAGATAGATAGATAGATAGATAGATAGATAGACAGACAGACAGACAGACAGACAGGTAGATAGGTGGATGGATAGATAGATAGATAGATAGATAGATAGATAGATAGATAGATAGATAGATAGATAGATAGACAGACAGACAGACAGACAGACAGACAGATTAAAAACTAAAAATTTAAAATAGGGGAAAGGACTGGGTAGTTCAATTTCTTTTCTTTTCTTTTTTTTCTTTTAACTTTTATTGATTCTTTGTGGATTTTACATCATGCATTCCGACCCCACTTATCTCCCTGTCCCCTCGAATCTGCCCTCTGCCCTTGCAACCTCCCCCAAAACAAAACCAAATTTAAAAGAAAACCAAAAACCAAACAAAACAAAGAGACAAAAACAAAACAAACACAGACACAAAGAAGAATCTTGTCCTGGAAGCTGTCATGTGGCCTGTTGAGACACACAGTTTACTCTTTAGTCTGGTCATCTTTACTTGCAAGTGTTCATTGCCTTCACCCACAAAGGGGTTATGTGACAAACATTCCAAGTCCCTTCTTGTGGTAGTACTGAGCTCTGCAAATGGCTCAGATCCAATCCAATTGAACATAATAAAANGAAACAATCTGGGAGCTATCTCCAACAGCTTTCATCTTCACCATACTAATGATTTTAAAACCAATGAGCAGAGCTGAAAAAGGAGGACCAAAGAAGTAAGGTGTGACACACTCTGCCTGGATGGTCATCAGCTTCTGCAGCTGGGGTTTGTGCCTGCTGCTGGTGCCCTGAACTCTTCCATAGGGCCTTAAGAAATGGTGGCCTAATGGCTTTGGTGCTAGACTTTACACAAGAAATTGAGACAGTCTGATGATGCCCATAGGCATGTTAACTATGACACAGAAAGTGGAATCCCAGAAGACTGGTCTGTGACATTGGTGAGGGCTTGCTGGGGAATTGTTTGATCACATCCAGGACCTAGCCTCCCTGGGTATTAGCTACGAGAACTTCTGCCCATCTGTTCATTGTATCCAGAATTCAGACCATGTGATTCTTATCTGGGGTTGGAGGTCATCATCCCCTAGGTTAAGAGAGGGCTACAAGAGGGCAAGTCTGGAAGTCACCTACGTGTGCATTCATTTGTTTATTCATTCATTCATTCATTCCTGCACATTGATCTTGCCCTACGGGTCATGTATTAGAGTCAAGATTAGAAACAAAGAGATGAGTAGGCTCCATACCTTGTTCTTAGAGAACTCGGAAGAGTAGAAAGGTCCATAGTCACAAACTTATGTTTAATGGCTTAGACTGTGTGCTAAGTAAAAAGGGAGGTCAGAGAACTGAGGCAAGCTGGAACAAGAAGGTTCTAGATCATTGGGCTTCTTCCTCCTCTCAAGCTAGCTGGTCTGCCCAGTGCACAGCAACATGGCTTCTCAGAGAACTCCTACCATGCCACCCTTTTCCTCTTTTACAAACTTCACAGCTAGGGCCTCTTGAGCATCTCCTGACTGGGCCTGGTGACCCTTTATTAGATCTTAGTGACCTTCAGTGTAATTCCAGTCCTGGCGTTTCCCCTCTGTTCAGTTGACTTTGAAAGCCTGGACAGCTCAGGGGAGGGACAACAAGTATCACCTGTCAGTTGCATTTGAGCCTGGCTGGGTGAGAAATGGAGGCGGATGGACAGTACCCATCATCTGCTCAGAGCTGTATGTGCTCAGGTGGAGCAGAGCTGAGGGCATGGATGCAATTCTTTCCTTCCCAATCCCTCTAGGCATCAGTGAGCCTCTCCAGAGACACAGGTGAACATGAAGAAACAAGCTGAAACCCGTACCATGTATCTCAGAAGTTGGTGAATCGCTACGGGAAAGTTCTAGGAGGGGAGGATGAAAACAGTGGATTTGGAAGGGAGATTTGGGTTACTGGTGTATTCCACAGACCTTTTGGTGAAGATAATAATGATAGTTAATAATTTTTAAAATATATGCACTAGTTACTGAGTCTTCAGTCTATGCCAGACCCACTCTGCTTATTGGACATCTGGGAATTCATGCAGTCCTCAAAACAAATCCATGATGGGGGCACCATCGTTTTTTCCACTTGATAGCCTTGGAAGTTGAGGCACAAAATAGTTAATGTCCACAAGGGCAGGTAAGCAGCTCACAAAATCTGAACTCGGGCTACCATTTTCCGTGAAAAGAAACTTGTAATGCACTTAAGGTCCTTAAACAAGTCTACCCTCTTTTACTTGGTACTCCAATTTTTGAAAACCTGATCTTGGGAAATGATTAAAGAGTATATATTTATCAATCTAAGCATTGGTATGTTCGCTTAACCTTATTTTAGTAAAAGAAAAGACAGAAGCAAATTAAATTTTCAATAAAAATGGAATCTTTAAAAACAAACAAACAAACAAACAAAAACATAGAGAAGTCTGTAGAGATGCAGGAGTTAAGAGCACTGACTGCTCTCGCAGAGGGTCCAGTTTCAATCAATACATGGCAGCTCACAACCATCTGTAACTCTAGTTCTGGAGGCTATGACTCCCTCTTCTGGTATCTGTGAGAACTGCAGGCATGTGGTGCAAACATCCATGCAGGCAAAACACCCATACACACAGAGTAAAAATAAATCAATCTTAAAAACAAACAAACAAGGAAATAAAAAACAAACAAAAAATTAGGCATAGAACATGATGTTGAGGTGTAGCCTGTAGCCTCAGCTATTCCAGAGTCTGAGGCAGAAGGATTTGAAATTCTAGGCTCTGAATAAAGAGACATAGTTCAGCTAGATGCAGCTCAGTGGTAGAGCCCTTGCTTAGTATATGTAAGACCTTGGGTCCTATCCCAGTAAGTCAAGAAATAAGCAACAATAATATACCTAAAAGAAAAGAATAAGGACTAGCCTTCACTAAAAATGAACCTCATGCCAGGTGTGGTGGCTTATACCTGAAACTCCAGCACTTGGAAGGTTGAGGCAGGAGGACTGCTCTGAATTTGAGGATAGTCTAGCCTACATAGTAAGTTTCAGCCCAGTTTGAGCTGCAGAGTGTGACCCTGCCTTAAAAACAAACAAGGGTTGGAGAGATGACTTGCTTCCAAGCCTGAGGACCCAAGTTCAATTTCCCAGGATCCACATCATGAAGAAAAAAACAAAAACAAAAACAAAAAACATGTGCCACGCCCCCTCTCAATAAAGAAAGAAAATAAAAACAAATACGAAAAACAAACAAAACAAGGTAGCTCATGAAGTATCAATAATATCATGAAACTATTTTTATGTAAACGTGAAAAACAAAAATAGAAATGGCTACAGAATAAAATTAAGTATGTTTAGACGCCAGGTTCAGGGTGCATTATGAAAAAAAAAGGCGGGGGAGAAGTAACATTTGACATTTTCCATTTGGTTCTATTCCATGTAACCATGAGCAATTTGCTTTGGGGTGTGCCTGTATTTTCTCTTAGCCCACAGTCTCTTAACGCAGTGCATCAAGAAAACTTAGCTGGTTCTATTTTTTCTTCTGATTCTTCTGAGATATTACACATGGAAAAATATGTTCTCTTTGTGGGTTTAATATCTCAGTTGAGCAGATAATGCTGGGTATTTTTGCTCATGGAAAAGAAAAGAAACCAAGTGAAAAAGCATTCAATTCTCTGACCTAATCACACAATGTATCCATCCAGAGTTGATGAGGCAGGCAGATCTCCCTGCAGATAACTTTTCCATACCTGTTCTCAAGCTCAAAACTAAATCACAGCTCCTCCCTCCTCCAGCTCTATTTTATAGCAATCTGATTCCAAATTAGATCACCTGCTTCATCCAATTGTATGAACCACAGCCATGCTGTTTGAGAAAACCTAATGCTGTTATTAATCTAGGGACTGCTCCTGTGCCCACAATAGGATCAAACAAATAATCAATAAGCTTCCAGATATAACATTAGTAATGCAGGAAACAGGAACAGGTCGCTGTTTATAGAGGGAGCTGCTTAGCTGGGATCACATCACCATGTGACCAGGATGATGCCTCAACAGAGAATCAGAAACTCACAGCAGCATGGGAGTAGGCAGCATGGCTTCTTCTATGGACAACAACAGCCTAAGAGTCTTTTACTGGGAAGCACAGACTATAAATCTGAATGGGCAGGTATTTTATTAGGCATTTTTAAATCCATTCAATGATCAACAGTAATTTAATCCTTCTTTTATTTATTATTACTGCAGGGTGTGTGTGTAAATGAAGTCACATGTATGTCATGGTGTAAGTCTGAAGGTCAAAGAACAACTTCTAGTAGTCTGTTCCCTCCTTCCACCTTGGAATCTGGGAATCAAACTCAGGTTGTCAGGCTTGCTCAGCAAGTGATTATACCCAGTAAGCCATCTCGAGGGCCCATCAACAGTGATTTTTTTTTAACACTTTTATGATTGTCTTTGTGTTACTGATGGATAATTTTGAGGTTCCTAAAGGCTCCAACTACTAAGAGGCAAAGATGGACCTGGAAAGTAAGATCCAAATGAAACCCAGTTCAGGGGAATTCCATGAGGGTGGCTGGCTTTGGGAAAACATCCATCACCCAGGGCTGGTCCAAGTTCCCTATGAATTTAGGCAAATCGACTTCTTTGAGGTTAAGTTTCCAAATCTTAAAACACAAGTGACAATACTTATGAGTTTGATACTTAGCGCATTATCTGGTACAACGTCCAGACTCAATAAACATTGGCTCTTAATAGATTTAACATTACACCGCTATAATTATTGGGGGAAAGAGNGCATCCTAGCACAACAACCACAGGCAAAGATCTGACTGTGGGTCGATAGCGCAATCATGATCTGCCTGCTTTAGTGTTTAGAAGTGAAGTGACTACTGTCCTTGATGGACTTTGAAAGGAAGGTGGATTGATGGGTGGATAGAGGGATGGATAAGTGGGCAGAGATGCAGGGAGAGAGAAACATTATTTACAGAATGTAGGTGGTGCACGTGTAATATATAGTGCTTTCAGCTTGTGTCTATGAGTAGAGTATTTCACAGTAACAGACTGTTGGGAGAATGGCATACTACATGGCAATAAAGAATGAAATACTGTGGGAGAGTCCTGTAACATGATGATAATAAACAGAAGCAGTAAGAGAGTAAATAAGTTGTGCCATTGGATTCCATTTATCTGACACTCAAGGTCAGAATTTGATGATCTATGGAGCTGGGGAGATAGCTCAGCAGTTAAGAGCTCTTGCTGTTCTTCGGGAGGACCTAAGTTTGGTTCCTAGCACCCATGCTGGGCAGCTCACAACAGGCTGCAACTCTAGCAGTAGGAGATCTGACATCCTCCTCTAGACTCCATAGGCACCTGCATTCATATGCATGCACGCACATACACAGATTTAAAAAAAAACCCAAATCTTTAAAATAATAATAATTAAAATAAAAGATAGTCTAGAAATCAGAATAGTTACTAGCTCTTCATGGTGATGGGCCTTATTGCTGTGAAAGAGATATGAGAGCCTCGTGGAGTGCTGGTAGTGGCCCATGCCTAGATCTAGGGATGTGTTTACACAGGTACATTAGTAAGTCAACACCTCACTCAACTGTGCATCTAATGTGAGAGCCTCACCGTAGGTAAGATACATCTCTGTGTAAATTCTGACTCAAACAGCTTACATTTTCTGAATGCCCTTCTCTTTCTACCAGGCATTCTTTCTAGGCACTTTCTGATGCAGCCACTTGGAAAATCATTTCAGAGAACTGTCTGACAGAATACATTATTTAAGCCTTTAAATGCAATGAGCAGCAATCTTACTTTCTTAGAAAATGGCTGTCATCTTTTGAGAGTAGGCTTGGCCTGAAAGGCATTCGTGAATGTATGACACTACTCAGCCTCCTGGCCTTGGCCTGTAGCCCCAGAGTCTTTTCATCATTTCTTTATAATCAGGTTCCCTCCAAACAAACAAAAAATATGTCCCCCTAATCCCAAGCCTCCACCCTCTGGTGTGAGACTGTGTCATCAGGATGCAGAGAGAGACCAACTCTAACATGCTGCACACAGATGTCCTTATTAAAGGTTTGCCTTTCCTTCCCTGTTCCAGAAGACAGCTTAGTTTAGAGGGCAAATTTTTCCTGTTCCCCTTCCCAAAGTTTCTCCTTGACTTGATCAATAGGTCACAGTTGCCTCAGGAGCACCCTGGGAGATGGTCTTGTTGGTGGATATAAGAGTTTTCTCTGACCACAAAAACCTGGTTGCTGGGTATACTCTAATCCTGCCTGACTTGCTTTGGTGCATATTTGAAAACAGAACCTTCTAAATACAGGCAGTGTAGAATCACAAGATGACATCTGCTACATCAGCAGGGGAAGGAGACATAGACATGAGATAAGAGTAGTGACGAAAGGCAGAAGACTGCCAGCACCAGGAGGACTTGGAGGACTTATTCAAAATGCAAACCCTCCTTTTTCCACTCTAGACTCACTGAATCCAAGTGTTTGGGAGCAAGCTCCAGAATGTGGTTATTTTATAAAAGATTATGCTGGGCATTGTCTCATACATAAAAAGCTGCAGGATTAGAGCTGGAAAGGTGGCTCAGAAGTTAAGAGTATTAGTGCTGTTTAGAGGACCAGAGTTTGATTCCCAGCACCTATGTCAGGCCACTCACCACCACCTGTAACTCTAGCTCCAGGAGATCCAACACCTTTTATCTTCTGTGGGTACTCACATACACATGTGCACAAAGACTTATACATATACACACACATGCAAACTAATGAAACTAAANTAAATATTTTTTTTTTTTAGTTTCAGGATTAAGGACTTTTTGTAAAGAGCCCCTTTAGGAAAATAGGTCTTTCATTTGTTTCTTTATCCATCCTATCCATCAATCTACTCTTCCACCATCTACTTATCTATATACCTACCTACCACACATCCAGGTATGACTTACTCATCCATGTACCTATCCATGCATCCATCCATCCATGCACCCATCCATGTACCCACCATGCATACATCTATCCATGTACCCATACGTATATCTATCTGTACATCCATTTAGCTGCATATATCCATCTATCCATTCATCCATCCATCCACGTGTTCATCTATGTATTGTCCACCCACACAGCCATCCATCCCTCCATATGTCTGTACATACATCCACCTGCTATTCCATATATTCTTGTATCCATACATCCATCTGCTTATCCACCCATCTGTGTATCCATCAATCCCATAACCATATAGCTACTTAATATTATTTGTCTACCATCCCATTTTCTTTGCTGTTCAGAAAGTAAATAAATCCCTCTATCTCGAGTAGTTTTGCAGCAACCATATCAAATTATCCACATTCACCTATATAATTGTCAATTCAGTTATATTACTATCATTAAAAAAAACTCAGAACACTTATAATAGTCATTTCTTCCATTGGTCTCAGTAACTTACACAAGCCTGTTGCCTGCTATCAGCATCCCTACACAAAGGACCACTAGGACATTAGGAGAGAATGATTCCATGATACCACAGAATGCTTGACTGGAGGCTCTTTTTTCAGGGAATGTGTACCTTTAATAGGGAACACCTGAGTCCCTAGAGTCTGCAGGTCAGCCAGCACAGATCTATGGAGCTGATTACTTTCTGAGACGGCCAATTACAAGTGAGTAATTTCTTTCCCCCAAGATACTCTCTGGAGAATACACTATAGATTCTTCTGTTTCCAGGAAGCTGAGAGGATTTGGGTACCAAAGCAAACCCCATCCATTGTGAAGTTCTTTGAACAGAAAGCCTTCCAAAGAGCTCTGCTGGTCAAGAACAACAAGAACCACAGAGGCAAGGTTCAATAAAAGACAGTGGTGGGTTAACAAGAAGAAATAAAACAAATGAGGCAGCCTGATAGAACAGAACTCAAATCCAAACACATTCTTTTGGGATTGACTTCTGTAGATCTCTACCAGAGAGCCACTCAACCCAGTAGCTGGTGACTTGGCAGAAGTTTGTGACTATTGTGCCATATAGAATTTCCTTGTTTAGTTCTCTGTCTCTCCAGACCACAAGATCTGGAAAGAAAAAAGCATTTATTTCCTCCTTATCACTGGATTTGATGCAGGTGTGAATCAAGCAGTATCTGCTAGATCATGGCTGTCCTTCATCCATTGTGATAAATGCAACAACATGAAACAGGTGCTGCAATCTCCAGTGACCTTAACCCAAGCTAGTGACTGCTGTCCGTGCAGGACAGCCTCCTTTCATTTATGTATTACAGCTGTTTAAGAAGAAGTCTATCTAGCTAAAGAATGGGTAATGACAGCCAGACAACCAGCAACAAACTTGAAATTAGTTTTAAACATAGTGTAAACCACACACTCAAGGGAAATAGCCCTGGTCCTATGGTCTTCTGTTTACCCTNGTTGGAGGCAAGGCATCTCTGATCTATGACTCAAATGATAGCCAGTTTGGGGTCATACATGACAACTCAAGAACCAGAGATTTTCCACCTTGAACATGGGGGTCATGAAGTTCACTACCTCAGTTGAGCCCTTGCTCCACAATTCACACCTTCACACCTTATCACCCACCCTGTGACAGCTGTCCTAACTTGTTAGCCTTTAAGCCAGTCTAGAGCTAGGGAAATAGCTCCACTGATGCAGTTGCTTGCCTGACAAGCATGAGCTCCTGAGTTTAATCCCTAGAATCTACATTAAAAAGTCAGCACACTGGTGAGTCACTCAAGCTTC
>LZPO01057067.1:0-12300 GCA_001675575.1 Neotoma lepida
ACTACTGATGAGTATCTCCCTAGCCCTCAGTGTTTCTCTCTCTCTCTTTTTCTCTTTCTCTAATGATTTGTGTGAAATAGGCTATGTGATTTTTCTGGTAGGGTATTAGTATGGGATTAATGTTCTTACATAAGTGACTTAATTTATATAGATTAGAACTCAAAGGTGTCAGATGATGATGCCTGACATATCCAAATTGCTTCCAGTGCATCTCTGCCCATCCAGTTCTCTAAAAGGGCACCTTTCCAGCCGGGGCTGGGGGACTTGCATCATTTTCAATTGCCGAATTATTTCTTTTTAAAATTCTACCTATAGATTTGATTTGTATAAATAACAAACAAATGCAGGTGTATCCCAATGAGACAACACAGCAGTCAAATAAAATTTAACTAGAGTGAAGCTCAGTGCTTTACACAATTATTTGGGTGGAGTTTGTTTTGGCTGTTTTCACCTCTTCCATGAAAACTTCCCCCCCTCTTTCTCCTAGTTTCTCCCATTACTCCTCTTTTCCTCCTGCTGCCTCTCATTCTGTTCTATTCTTTTATTTCCTACTCATCAACATTAGGATATCAGTCTAGAATACAATGTATCAGTGTAGTTATTTATGCTTAAAAGGGCGTTACTGAGGATCAGAAGACACCCAGCATCCAAGGGGAAGAGGCAATGACGTCATGCAGTGGTACACTTGGTGTTTAAAGCCAATGACCTCAGAGACTCAATGCATAACACACAGTCCCAGTGCTTGCTGCACTCAGGAGGGGATTCTGAGAACATGCAAGAGCATTCCAAGGGAACACAGGGAGAGAAAAATGCTTTCAGATGCCATTNGAGACACACATTACAGAAATCTTAGAAATAGATCCAAATCCACACCTCAGCGCAAACTTAGGCAGATGGNAGACCATAGGAGGCTCCAGGACCACAGTGATATGACACCCGCATGACAAGCCCTCCTGAGAAGCCAAGCATTTCTTGGCAGGTTATTGTACAGGGCCCCCTGGAGACTGGAGACTCAGGTTGCGAATCATATTTGGTTAGCACTCCAGCTTTTACTGGGCAAACTTTTATCCTAATTTAAAAAAGAGTCTTGTTTTAAAACTTTTGCTTTCATTTCTTGTCCTTGAACACACGTCAAAATTATCTTAATATGAACTGACATCATGTTGTCAATCAAAGGAAATGCAGCAAAACCCACTTGACAAATGAGTACAGGTACTGTAAAGAGCCTGGATTGTGAGATGGCTGGAAAGTGTCAGCATCCTTGGCAAGGGCAAGAACCACAAACACAGAAGCAATCTGCCTCCTGCTCAAAACAAATCATTTGCAGGGGTGTTCATTTGGAAGCAACTGGGAAAGGCAGAGGGCACACAAAGGCACATTCTGGCTTGTACTATGAAAATCTCAGAGCTGCACATAGCCAGTGTGCCCACAGCTGATGAAAATGCTGAGGATTTCAGAGCTCAAAAATCAGCGAGGGCCTGCAATCTCCTTGAAAAGGTGTAAAGATAGCTGCTGTCTGTTTTGTTCAAGGTAAAACTCCTGTCTGCATTTTCTGTACCTGCTGCTAAGAACACTTGTTCTTAGGTGGAGAAACATCATTCAGCAGAGAGTAGCAGGGAATGTGGATAAGGTGACCCACGCAGTGAAAGAGACAATAGGAAGAAGACTTGCCAAACAATATGCAGAACAGGGAATAGATTTGCATGAGGGAGCTTAAGCACATTTTACCAGTGGAGGTTTGAATGTGCTGGCTGCTGGCACCACAGTGAAGCATCTTGCAAAAGAATGCTGTCCATTCTTTTCCAAGAATTTAGAATTTCTATTTAATTTTTAAACCACATATATTTTAGTGTGTGTGTGTGTGTGTGTGTGTGTGTGTGTGTGTTCACACCTGTGCACACACGCATGTCATGATGCCATAGGGAAGTGAAAGGACATATTTGGAGAGTCACTTCTCTCCTTTCACTCTGTGGGTCTCAAGTCATCAGGCTTGGTGACAAGTGCCTTTACCTGGTAATCAATTACACAGTCCAGATTTCTATTTAATTTCAACTCTACAATTTCTGGTTTAAAAAACAAAACACTAGTACAGTTCTGCTTTTCAAGATTGTCATTCTTTTCTGGGTTGGTTACTTAATCCAGGCACCAGTGTGAACTTAAAATTCATTTTCCAAACACAAGTAAGCAATGTTCACAAATTCCTTTCTTCCTGTTTTGAGTTACAAAACATGGTCTCTTCTGCAATTCAAACACATAGTCTAATTAAACATACAAATCTTGAAGTGGTTTTTTCCCCCCTCGTTACTCTCTCTTGCTTTTCATACACAGAGACATACAGAGTTTTTTATTTTTTTTTTTAAGGTCAAGTACACAGTGTTCTACCAGAAGGGAATAACGTCAAATAAAAATAACAGCAGGGATAAAGAAAAATAAGCACGCAGTCTACATGGAGCCAAGAGAAAGGCATAGAAAACAAAGAGTAGGAAGTTGTAGGACAATTTCCCAATGCTCAAGTGTAATTGTATTTGTTTTGACCTTTGAAGATGAAAAAATGGTATTATGGTAACATTAAAATCATTTTTAAAAGAAAAACAAATTAGTTCAAAACCACAGCTTAACTATCAAAACATCTCAGAATTTAAGTATATGGATATTTTCTTTCACTTAATTAATGTCATTGTAGGCCAAATTTTTTAATGGAGGGGTAGAAATTGTTTCTGTCTAACTTCTCAGTGTATCACAATCATTTTCCATTTAAAATTATTTCAACATGGCAATGTAGGGAAAAAAAGATATAAACAAGAAAGCCACAGGATAAGAGTAGTNAAATACTAATACATTAAAAATTCTCAGCCTCTAGTTGTCAGGAAAATGCAAATTTAATGAAGTGAGATACGACATTTCATCCTCACTGGATCAGAAGAAGACGGAGTAGTGAATCTGAAGAGAAAATGAAGTAGTATGCTCACCAATGGGAAGCGAAATCAGCACAGTGGCTGGAGGCCATTTTGAAATCTCAAGTAGAATGAGACTTGTATATACTCAGCACACTTCAATTTTGCTCCTCTGTCCATCCACAGAGCAGCACAGTTCAGCACAATTTCCACCAAGGCTGAAATTATTCTTTTGTCCCCAGCACGTTGGTAGGCGCTATGATACTTTTGAACACTTAAAATGGCTACTGTGAGAAAGCGACTGAGTTTTATAATATAATATGTAAATTCAAACGTCATTGCCTTTAGTAGTACATGTGTACAAACACGTGTAAACTCCCAATTCTCCTGTACCATATGCATCTGTCTTGTGTTTCCCTCCTTATATTTTTCCTCTTACTTCAAACCTTCTGTCTTACAGTTTTCTGTTTGAAGGTTAAAAAGCAGCTTTAGTTAAGATCAGTATGTTCAACAACATAAAAACTAAACTACCATTGAAATGAAACAAAATGTAAATACTGGGCTGCCTGGGAAAAAGTTAGCCAGCTTAGTTCACAAGGAACACTCAAGTGAGAGATGCTGCAAGGTTTGTTGCGCATTTACTGGGTACCAGGTATCTGCTAAATATACCATTGTCATCTGGCTTCTGTTTTGTAATGGAAAAACTTGCTTTTGGCCTAATGGCAGTTGCTTTTTGGGTAAGGTCCTTTCTATCTTCCATTGTCTTTGGGGTTCTGTGGTATCCATTCCCTATTTTAGCTTCTGTAAATATGTTAGGAATATGTTGGACCATCTCATATTAGTTTCAATATCTTCTTACCCTGTCNTTTATATTTTCTATACATTTATCTTTGCTGTGTTCTGAGCATTTCTCTAGGGCTGTCTTCCAATTTACTCTATTTAGCTGTGTATAATTCACCAATGAGACTTTAATTTTAATGATCACATTTTTTCCACTTTTGAAACTTATTTGAGTTCTCTTCTGAATATGTTTTGTGTTTTTACATGCCCCATTTTGTCATTTTCAACACATCTCCTGTGTCTTTAATAATTTAAGACCTGTTTCCTTTAGGTTATTACCAAGAGATGGTATCAACAAAAGCTCTGGGAAGGCTGAATCCTCCCACTTATTCTGTATGTTTTTCCTTGCCTTTGCTAGACTCCTTCCCTGTGTGTTTCAAGATTCTGTCATGTCATCTCACACTCAGCAGGACTTTATTTGCAGATTCCTGAGGTGTGCTGTTTTGGGACTACAATGAGTGTAGTTATGTTCCCTCCCTTCATTGTCTGTCTGTTCGTCTGTCTTTTATTTGAGTCCGGATCTTACTACACAGCCCAGGAAGGCCTTGAACTTGTAATCCTCCCACCTGCGCCTCCGATTAAGGGGATTACAAGTGTACACCACAGTATCTGGTTTAGTTATAGTTTCTGAGGAGGCTGAATCAGACACAAATAATAGTTATTGTTTTATTTTTCTCCCCCTGGGCTTTCTTTTCACTAAGCATGTAGAATTTTAAAGGTCCTGGTTTGAGTCTGAATCTTTTAAAAATAATTTTTAAAAATTATAATAGAATTATATCATTTTTTTCCTGTTCCAACTACACAGCACTAAATGATGAGCTAGCATACTCCTTCCAGAAAGTTATATTAACATCCAATCACACTTCTTTCCCTCTCTGACCCTCTTTGCTATTTTCACTTCTTCCCTTCTCTCAGAAAGGGCATCACTGTGTGGCCTAGGCAGCCCTTGAACTCACAACCCTCCTGCCTCCACTTCCAGAGAGGGGAGGTTACAAGTATGTGCCTCCACACTTGGGTCTCTTTTAAATTAGAATTTGAGGATTACCCTTACTTTTCCAGACACTATGCACTTTGTATGATTCATGTTTTTAGACTATTTTAATTTCCTGAAAAGAAGACTAATAATCTTAGACCTTGTTATGTAGGCAGTGCTGAAATTTTAAAGATGAAGAGTCTGAGATTGGGATAAATCTCAGCAGCCACAGAAAACTATTAAGGCCGTGATTACAAGAACATTGACCTTGGACCAAGGCTCTTTCTATTTTACGACTCAGTCGGTTCAAGCATGCTATCAGAAGAATAGTGGGTACCATTTGGAAAAAAATAAATAAAGGAAGGAAGAGAAAAATGAAATCCTGTATAAATAAATAACACTTAATCATATGAAAGGTTATCCATAAAACTGCAAAAGCCAAAAACACTGGAGTTTCATTAATCATGGCTGACATTAATATATGCCACAGGTTGCGAGTATGAGTCCAACATGACTTCTTCCACAAAAGCCATTATAAAAAGATGGAAATAGATGAATCCTGACCTTTTACAAATCTTGTACAGATGAGACTATTGGGGAAGAGTATTCTGCTTTTGTTTTGTCTGAACTTCTACTACTGCATTGTGTTACTTCAAAACAGAACCCAAGCCTTCAAGTCGACAAAATGTCCAATAGATACCACAGAAAGAAAATAGGCAGTGTTGAACAGTACAGAAAATAATAATCTAAATTTTGTCAAGGTATTAGGAGCTGATGTCATAAACATCATATTCCAAATTCTGCTGTACCAGGGTCAAGCAATTGTATCATGTGTAGATGCAATTGTAAATGACAATGTGTTAAGTATATGGAATCAACTATAACCTAAACCTTTGGTTCTGTAAAGGCAAAGAAAAATTATACTTTATTGAGAAATCAGTCTAGAGATTAAAAAAAAATCCCTGAGGATGGAATAAGATAATTAGCCACTTAAAGACAATGTCAAAAGTAGCTAATATCATCTAAAACTGATTAAATATTAGAAAGTTGATATCATTGACTTTGAAAAAAAAATCAGTAATCATAGAAGAAAAAGGAGTAAGCATATCTTAAAATAATAAAAAAGGAATTTTTCTCATATCCACTTTAAAAATATCATTTTGGAAAATATTATTAAAGACATAAGCTTTTTCAGGTTGTCTGTAGTAGGATACATAATCAACATTGGAGATCCTCAAAAGTCATACTTTACTAGGTAAGGGAATTTGCTTTAGACTATGTAAGACATAAACAGATGCTTTAACTTTTACAAATGATCTGATAAAGTCACAGATCCACAATGAATCCAAATGCTAATCAAGCTTTGTTGAACAAATTCCTAAATGGTCTTATAGTAAAAACCTGGAGCCAGATATTGGGGTGAAAGCAGAAAGATCAGAGAGACAAAAGAAAAAACCCCCTAGAGAAACTTCTCACCACTACGGAATCCTCAGGCCAAATGGAAGGTGAGATCCAGTCTCCATGAATCCTCAGACTGCAAGTCTCTGAGTTCTCAGCCGAAAAGGCCTTCTAGTTCCTGTCTCCTCAGGNCTTATATGTCTTTCTCCGACCAGCCATTTCTGAGTGCTGAGATTAATGATGTGTGTGCTTCCCAAATACTGGGGTTAAAGGTGTGTACCACCACTGCCTGGCTCTGTTTCTCTCCTAGACTGAATCAATCTCATGTAGCCCTGGGCAGCTTTGAACTCACAGAGATCCACACAGATCTCTGCCTCCCGAGTGCTAGGATTAAAGGTGTGTACCACCCCTGCTGGCCTCTGTGTTTAATCTGGTGGCTAGCTCTGTCCTCTGATCTTTATTTGATACACAGTTTTATTTGATACACAGTGTATCACCACAAGGCTTGTAAGGTATGAAGCATGAAGTTAATAAACTAGCTTGGTTGATTTTGNTTTCTGAATACCAGTGAAGATAGACAAGTCTTGCTATGTAGTCTTGGTTGGTCTAGAACTCATTCTATATACCAGGCTGGACTAGAACTTGCTGCAATCGTCCAGTTGCTGTCTCCTAAATGCTGAGACTACAGATATTCACTACTATGCCTGACTAACAAACACTCGTTTAAGAGAAACTGTATATAAACCAGCTGATGCCTAATTGAGACAACTGAAAAATTGTCTTAAAATTTAATAAGCAACAAATTTTAGATTGACTATCAAGAATACATGAACTAATTTACAATGGACTAAACTTTAACATATGATATATGATACATATAATTATGCAACTGACTAAGTATGTGTTAATAAATAATAAAAACACAGTACTTAAAGATACAAAAAACACAGTCTTTATAAAATTTAGAAAAAAGAATAGTATTTTACTGGCCCAAGAATCAGAAGCTGTATGGAAAAATCCCTCCAATCTTATTACTCGATTGCTGTTCTGAAATATTTTTTCTGAATATTTAATGTCTAAAAATAAATTAAATCATGTTCTATGGGCTTGTAGGTTGGATCCTATAAAAAATCCTTTCGACAGAATGCTTCCATAGGGAGTAAATATATCCATTTTAATAATTTGTTGGCAGAAAGGGGTAATTTCTTTAACGATTAACTTTTTGATTGAATTTGTTCTTTGACTATTTCACACGTGTTCTGAGTGCATTCTAGTTATTGTCACCTTCCACCCTCTCCAGTCTCCTCCCCACCCCCTACCTGACAAGTCTCTTTCTTAAACCATACCTTTTTTCTTTTTAACCCACTGAGTTTTAGCAGGATTGTCTGTATGACTATGGATTTGGAATTGTTCACTGGTACCTGGTGGACTCCTTAGTAGTGGGTACACAACTGAAGATGACTGCCCCTTCACCAGAGTCCATCACAAATCAGTTTAAAAGGCAGCTGTAGAGCCCTGTGAGCCAGACTCATGGACTGACTGTCAGCAAACCCACTGTAGACAGCCNTAGCCTCTGTGGGATCATGACTGCATTGGTGTGGCCTTGTCTAGAGGACAGAATTTCACAGCCCTTCTCCCTGTTTTCTGGTGCTTATATTCTTTNCATCCCCTAGAAGGGGATGCATTATGAAAAAGGATGACAAACAGAAGGCTACTTTCAGAGACTAGATCTTAGTGGCAGGGGATTCAATGAATTTTATCAGTTCAGTCAGCATTTAATTTGGGAAATCAATGCCACAGTTTTATTTAGATTTCAAAGCTTTAGAAAATACTATTTTTATAACACAGGCCACTTTGTTATTCATATATTCAAAGCGCATTTGTTTTACAGAGTGAGGAACATCCTGTGTTATGGCCTGAACCTTGTATCACCCCTCTACCATTCATATTTTAAAGCTGAAACCCACAATTAAAACCTCTGTGTTGGAACAGGGGATGGAGCCTTTGGTCTGATAGGATTAGCATCCCTTTAAGGTAAGACAACAGAGAATTTTGAAGATGGTAAGAAGCTGTTTGCCTTCACCAGGAAGGAAGCCCTCCCAGAAGCTCACAATGCTAGCATTGAGTATCACTTGGACTTTCAGGTTTCAGAGTAGTGAGAAAATAAATTTGGATTGTATTGTTTATGCACCCATACTATGATACTTTGTTATGGCTGCCAAAGAAGACAGAGGCATCCTATAAAAAAGGGAAGGGCATGTTCTAAAAAAAGTGTCAGTGTCATAGTAGTGAATAAAATCTGTACAAACATTATAGTTTACTGGAAGCTAAAGAGAATATGCTAAGTAAATGCAGTACTTGCCCTAGAGCAGAGCCTATGAGGATCAGAGTGGGAGGGATGCTATAAAGAACAGTATCAGGTAGCTGATAGAAATAGAAAATGGACAGTAGATTGAATGATTATGGTGTCAAAGTATATTTATGAAGCTGGTATAACTGCAAAGTGTAAGTTAAGGCAAAGCTCTTATTCTTGTAAATATATACTAAAGTTTATAGAGTGAAGGCCTGTGATGTATACAAATTATTTCCAGTGATTCAGAAAATGATCACAGACATACTAATAGCCACATAAGTAAATAGGATGAGATGTGTACAGTAGGTTTCCATTAACCTTTGTACTAGATTTCTGCAATACATCTGTTAAGTCTAAAATTATTTCTAAAGAAAAAAATTAGTAATTATTTTGTTTGAAAATTCCTAAAAAAGAAACCCAGTGCTTAGTTGGACTCAGGCCAATGTCATAAAATAGGGCAGTCATACTGATTTCACTAGTTCGCCCATGAGAAAAAGAAAGCAGCCACACCTGGCCTTGTTAACATGGTGTACTTCACACATAATTGCTTTGAGAAAGCTCCTGGGAAAAGTCTGTCCCAACTCCCTGCAGCCTTCTCTGACAGACAGACAGAAAGGGACCAGATAATCCCCCAGACCTTCTCTGTTTTATCAGGGAAGGAAGTGACCAGCCATCTCAGACACCTGGGAACTTACCTCACATTTCTAATACAGATTTAAATCAGACAGAAATTTAGCAGGAGCAATCTGCTAAAATCAAGTAGGTTCTAAATACTTTTTTTTTTTTTCTGTCACAAAAGGAACTGGGAAACAACAAGAACAGTGAAAATATCACCCAAACTTCTTTCAAAGTCGAGCAAGACCACCTAACGCATCGCTGTTTTAGTACTATTTTCCTTAGTAAGAAACTACGATATACGTGTTGGAAAATACCCATAGCCCGAGGAAGAAGAAAGACAAAGCTATGATTCTACAAAGTAAAAATTTCCTCTTATTCTAGTTTTAAATGTTTTCCCAAGTGAATATATGACTTATAGAAGTGATAATCCTAGAATAAATGACATCATATTGTAAATAGTATTAGTAACCAGCTCTTAGTGCTATATCATGAATACATTTTATATTATTACAAAATTCCATTTTGAAGGAAACTCATCCATGAATTGTTTCAGCCATATGGTTATTTCCTTAGGGTGAATATTACAAGTGGAATTTTTAAATCAAAGGTAGAAATATTGTTAAAGTTTTGTATACAATCTTTCTAAATAGACATCAAGTTTAACTTATTCTCTACCAAGCATTTCTGAGAAGGCTTGAATTTTCACACCACTTTATTCTTTGGTAATCTAAGTTGTGTTGCATTAGTTACCAGTGAGCAGAGAAATCTTTGCAAATCTTCTATCATTTTACATTTAATGAATTTGAGATTTTGTGGCTTTTTCTTATTTTATTCGCGAGGTATTTTTTAAAGTAGTTTGTAAAAAATTTAAGGCAATTTATTAGCTTATTTTGAAATGCTCGATGTTTTTTCTCAATATTTATCTTTAAATTGCTAAAGTTATAGGAATCAATTGATATTGCAATGAATTATGTAATATGTACAAAAATATTCTATCACCTGATACATGATTTGAATTTCTTAGTCATTACTAAATGTCTCCAAAAATACAAAAACTAAGCAAAACAAAACCAACCAAACAACCGAACAGGAATTAGTTGAAGATCACATGCTTTGTTTCTTCTGACTGCTTTGAGTCTAGAACAACCCCTGCCTTTCTCTACTATGCTATGGACATTTTAAAAGAGAATGGATGAGTTGCTCAAGAAAGTACTTCAGTTTCTGAACTTAGGTTTCTGTGTGGTAGATCAGAAACCTTCAATTACACGGGCAACTGTGCCAAGCATTTTCTTTGTGATCACTGGTTCTAGCATCATTCTGAGAAATCCCTTTCATGTATAATAATAGAGATGTATAACTCCATTATTTTAGTGCATTTTTAAAGGAATTACATTTAAATTTTATAACAAATTGTTTTCGTGAAGTGAATGAACAGATTCTTAAGTATTTGAAGTGACCACTTAGGAGTAAATGATAAGGAAATAGTGTTGAGAAGAAATTTTGTGTGTGATGTTAACATGAATAATATTGACCGCAACTATAAATAACATTTATTTTCTTTTTCAGGCTTCATGTATTGTACCAAATGGACACTGCATCAAAGACAGGGAGAGACCATGGGTGAAATATAAAATGACCATATCTAATTTTATGTTAACATCTTATTCTATTTTATTATTTCCCTCCAAAGAACCACTAACATTTTTCAAAATAGTAGAGACAGTAACACAGAGTGATGGTTTTAAATACCGCCTGTTAAAATAAAAGTGAGGACAGGAAACTGAGTCATTATCTCTAAGCTCACTGCTTGTATCTAATGTGAGTTGGAGTAGTTAGGTGTATCAAGCAAGGGTTTCCAACACCACAGAAGCCAATTTGCCTCTCCGCTACTGTGTCAGAGGGCAGTATTCCCTACACATTCATAATCAGGGCGCAGCTCTTCCTGGCAGGACCTCCCTGATCACCATGTTTCAATTCAGCTAACTGCAAAGGAGAATTTAATTACTTCTTTCACATAATACTGAATTTGTTTATGCGTTTTTAAAGCCAGATTTGGTTTACCTAGGACAGTAGCCAATGATGGGAAGTGCTTAAGGCAGAAAGCTTTGAAATGTTTATAAGTAACAACTGAGAAGCTGTGGTTTATAATCTCCATCATCCTGACTTTCAGATGTCTGCTCACCAGAAAGCCACAATTATAAAGTGGTAACATGAAGCTTTTGTGAGAAGACGTTGCCTAAGTTGATCTGGGGGTGCAATTAATGCTACTCTTCCTTTTAAAATCGCTGCACTTACTCAAGATAAGGTCCCTAACAGATGACCGAGTGTTTTGTTCTTATATACTTACCCAGGGCCTCTGAGGAACTATGTCCACCAAAAGACAGATACAAGAATGGTGCTAGCAGCCTCATTCAAAATAGTTCCATACTGGAAACAACTTTAATGTTATTCAATAGGAAAATGGATGAATTGTATAGTCACACAATGAAATATTATATAGTAATATAGTAATAAAGAAAGAGCTATTTGTAATTAATCTCACATATATCCTGAATGATTTCATTTTTGTGGAGCTTACTATCTGGCAAGCTAACCTTCAGTAAGGGGGACCAGAGTTATTCATCTCTAGGGATTGAGGTTCACTCAGAAAAGGCATGAGCAACCCTGGTGAATGCTATCCAATAGGAAAATGGATGGTGATTATACAGGTGCATATACATATAAGAATTAAATGACTGCACACTTAAATTAGTATACAAACTCACCTTGCTGTGTACATATCCTATTTTATAAGAGAAAAAAAATCTGCTACTGATGGTTTTAGCTTAATGAAAGTTGGAATACATACATTCAAGCTTCTCTGTATTAACATAAAATCATTAGCCCTTAGCTACTTCACAGTACCTGCCTCTGTCCTTAGCCCTTGGCGGCTTCATTGTGTCTCTCTGTCTTGAGCTCTTAGTAGCTTCATGGTATCTCTCTGCCCTTAGCCCTTAGTGGCTTCATGGTATCTCTCTTCCTCTACAAAATTCTTTCAATGGCTNCGATCATTCTCTAACCTTGTCTTACTTCAAGCATCATTCTTAGTCCTTCCCTGAAACAAGCTGTTCCAAGATCCCTAATATGGTTGCTATTAAATTTAATGAACAATTTTCGGTGTATTTTTATGACCTGTCTGGAGCATTTCATACTTTTGACCTCTTCTTCCTCCTTGAAAATCTTCC
>LZPO01057069.1:1985-12277 GCA_001675575.1 Neotoma lepida
GGAGGAACAGGGAGGAATAGAGACAGGGGAAACCATATCAGGATGTATTATGTGAGAAAAAATCTGTTTTTGATAACAGAAAATAGTAAGTTGAGAGCAAACTGTAATTTTCAACCTATAGTTCTTGAATTTTAATATGTTACACAAAAAAATGCTTGCGAGGGTTATTGATTATATGTGGATTGATGCTCTCAGTTCAAGAAATGACACCAGCAGAAAGAATACAAACTGGAATGCACAACAGAAGCACAATGTGATAATTATGTTGTCAGCTCCAAAGAGACAAGCATCTGGGCATGTCTGGGAGGGATTATCTTGATTGTGCTAACTAGACTGAGGAGACACTCTACTCCACTGTGGCTGACACCATTCTCTAGACCAGAATCCCAGATGGAATAAAACAGTGAAAAGAGATTGAGCACAAACATTTACCACTCTCTGCTTCCTGTGTGTACATGTAATGCGACCCATCCCCTCAAACTTTTCTGCCATGTGGATGGCAACATCAAACTGTGAACTTAAAGAAAACTTTTGTACCATAGTTGCTTTCTTTAGGTCATTTTAACATAGTGATTGGAAACATAATCAAGGCATGGTGAGAGGATTTCATGGACATCAGAGAAGATTCAGATAAAATACACATTATGGACTAGTAGAGTTTTACAAGGAGAATTAGTCCATTTTATCACCANGGTAACACTACTGCCATTTCTTTTATCCTCTTTCCTTTACTACAAAACAAATATAATATCAGGAAATCACGAGTGTCTTAATAACTTATATTCAAAGACTGGGATTTGTAACACAAGTATCAATTATATGAATCACTCGCTGATCATGTAATTGACAATTGACCAAACTGATTAATATTTGAAAGTCACTGGAAAAATGAACATATACTTACTAAGAATATATATAGAAAATAGTCAGCTATGTTATCAATATTCATCAATTATTCAGTCAGTCAAGAAACATCTCCTTCATGTAGTTAAACATGTAAAATGATGTTCTGTCATAAACCAGTATCTCTAGTTCAGACTAACTTCAACAACCATGGAGACATAGNTGAACTTAATGGATCTAAAATTCCTGGTGTAGCCTATTTCATCTTATTTTTTGAATTTGTTCTGATACAGAGGATTAATCTTCTGAAATTTTACAAGCAACATTTCCATTGTAACCAATTAAGACCATACCAGTCTAAAACAATACCAGATGCTTGTACAGAAATTATGTGGGTGGAAAATAATAACAATATCCTTACTTCATTTACATTTACATATCGGTTAGCCCTAGAGAGCAAATGGAGCTTAACTGAAAATATGTGCAAATTTCTATCCTATAAGTATTCTGGAGAATCTTTGTCATACTTTAATACCCTCATTAAGAGAGGAGAGAGAAAGAGAGGTGGGGAGGAGATGGGATGGTCCAAGAACAATGAGATATTTCAAGTTAAAGTACACTGGTACTCTTTATGGCAACAATCTGATCTCTTGGCATTGGGTATCCCAGCAACAAAATTAAAATACTGATTGTAATATACAACTGGTTTATTAAAAATGCCACTTCAGGGATTTATTTTCCCCCTCAGGATTTCATGTGAACTTTCCTCTCTTCATTGCTATTCAGACCATCAGGCTTTGGGGGATAATCAGTTCATTATCTGGGCTTAAGAAGTGACCCTCCTATCACCTTCTCTGTTTGGCTTTTCAAAGGTCACGATGCAAATGTGCATGCTTTGCTCCCAGATGAGTCAAGAAGATGGCCCGACATCTGACACCTCCTGTGACTCGGAGACAAGCTCTCTCCTCCTCTCACAAGGAAAGCCCTTAAGCTGGAGAGGTGTGCACAGTGAGGGTGAGAGATGCATAAGCAGAGCAAGTCAGAGTTGCACTGAGAAACAAACAACGTTAGATGGAGATAACAGGTCATTTCTCCATATTAACAACAAGGTATTATAAATCACCACTTAACACAAGAAAGAAAATACCCTCAAAGATTCCAATATCTGCAGATGGTTTTCATAAATATTCAAAGCATGACCCACTTATCTCAGCCCACAGGACAACTACAACAGGAGTAATCTCTGCCATGAGAAAACCATCATCTATTATGTCTTCTCAGCTGATGAGGGGAGATTCAGGGATGATAACAGTGAAATGAAAATAGGCACCACGTTCTCTGAGCTAGTCATACATNTCAGTCTTTATCTATAATGGCAAAGAAAGTTATTGCAGTTATGTAGACATCCATGCCCTCAAACTTGCAATCACTAATTCCTTCCAAAGCACCTATATAAACCAAGTACACTTTCTTATCTGCATTATCAAATTTATCCTGTAAAATGTCTGTTTGTTTCACTATAAGAACATAGAATATTTTCTGTTAGCGTTATCAATAAAGTAATACTAATGCATTTGTACCAAAACTGATTGGATGGATCCAGAAGCAACTGAAAGCATTAAGAAACTAATAGATGCAATCACAATAGTAAAATGGAAAGATGGCAGCAAATTATCCAAAAAGGGATTTGCTATCTCAATGTTTTCTAAAAAATTCCTGTAGATTTGAAAAAAAATGGAAATAGAGTGAGAAATAGAGTTTTAAAAATGATCATGAATGATTTTAAATACTCAAATGGTATAAGGAATATTATTACAAAATCCATATACTCATCCTAAGTCCAGCTTAAGGAATAAAATTTTATAAAACAAATTAGGATGTCTTTTTCCATAGCATCATCCTCATTACTATCATCTTCACTCCTACACCAAGAGCTATCTTTGATTTGACATATATTATGTTCCTTCACTCATGGATTTTAGAGTTCATTATTATGTCTTATTTGTTAGCCATGAATATTTCTGACAGTGATAATTATGAACATACATGTGTATATATGCCTATATATCTTAGTTTNTTCTAAGACAAATATCTTTATAATCAATTGACATGAAATCATATCATAGAAAAGATATAATATTTGTAAATGTACTTAATATTAAAGAAGGGTAAAAGAACCGAAGTTTAAGAGCACTGACTACTTTTCCAGAGAACCTGGATTCAGTTTCCAGCACTCACATGGCTGTTCACAACTGTCTGCCACTCCAATTCTGGGGATCTGACACCCTCTTATGCCTGCCCCAGCATCAGACAAGCATGNGATGCACAGACATGCATGCAGGCAAAGCACAAAGACACATAAAATAAAAAAGAAGAAGAAGAAACACGTTTCTTTCTATTCAGTTCTAAAAGAGCTTGCTGACAGTTGAAGTCAAAATTTTTTTTGTGGAAGTTTCCAGGAGATCATTGTGATTAGTTGGATAAAGATGCTAACAAACACAAGAAAGTCTAATAGGCATTTTCAATGCGAAGAGTGGGTAAGTATTTAATTTTCAGGACTGCAGGAGACTGAAACAGCATCATTCCTCTATTAAGAGATACGCAGTTTGATTATTAAATCCCACCAAGCAACTCCATGGCATTTTCAGACTCAGCAAAGGACCTTTCAGGTCCTCTTTAGCATTTTTCTTCCCTTATATTTCTGTAACCTTTTGACCTCTCATGTCAGATCCCAGGACACTTTGTCTTTGCTTACTCACCAGAGACAAGGAACTCAAAATTCCACCATGTTCTTCAGTGTCATTACCAGATAGAGTCAATTTCTCGGATTCAGTTCCAAAACCATATGTCCCCACTGTTTTCCTTCCCAAAATACCTTTCTGCCAGGCTAAAAATTACACAAATTCACCTTGTTGATGCCTTATGTTCTGTGTAGGTAAANAGAAACTCTCTCAGGGTGAAAAGACCAACAATATTAGCTCTTTTAATAGATTTTGTTATATAATGATTATCAAACGATGTAAATATGGGATGCCTATTTTGTCAAGGTTGCACCTATTTTGATCTCTCACTTTTGAAGCAATACTGCACTTTGAGTGAATGAAATATACTCCATTTTGATTGGATAGATAAAACCTTTCTGATATTTTAGGAGACTCAATGCAGCTCTACCAATCTAATATGAACCCTTGTGAGTGGTACAAACAATAATAAATGTCCCTGCTGTGCAATGAAAGTATGGTACTTAAACATAAGTAAGAATGAGTTTCATTGAAGGCCATTTAGATCATTCTTGTGTTCTATTTCTAAACCTATTCTAGCACTATTACTTTGCTGTTAAATAAAAGAACATGAACATAGAAGACAGAGCATGGGAGAAAAGTGGACTGCCAGAAGAATTTTTTTTTAATGTGTGAATGACAGTAGTCTGAATGTCTTTGCTTACAAACAGTCCACAAATCTTTATGCCTTAAAACAGCAAGAATTTATTTCTCTGGAGATGTGCTTCAAGTATGGGCAGGGTAGCTGACCTGCACTGGAAAGCTCAGCAAAGTTTGTGTTGACCATCACTGCTGCAAAGACAGAGCAATTGTTCACTTCTTTATTCTATTCATGTATCTTTATAATAGCAAATTACTTGGAACTTTTGATTTTGTGGAAGTATAGTTGTAATTTGTGCTTAGAAGGAGGTTAACTATGAATACAGTGAATAGTGTCAGGATCTTCAATTACAGCTTTCACTGACCTGGCTGTTAATATTTGTAGATAGAGCTAGAGCTCAGGAGAGTGAAAACAAAATAAGACCAGGTACCAATCAGTAACTTCTACTCCACGGCAATTAAATTCAAATGTGACTTGTTAGTGATGTTTTTTGAATATCCCGAACACTCTTTGCTCTGTCTTCTTGGAGCATATTGTTAAAATGACACCAAGTTATGCAGACTTCTTGCTTTCCTCCCCATGAGATAGAATATGACCTTGTCAACTTTGATTTAGTGTGTAACACAATAACCAATGTATAGAAGTTACTAAAATAATTAAATATAAGAAATGAAATGAAAGGAGAGAATGGGAAGAAGGAAGGGAGAAAATTAAAAAGGAGTAGGAATGGGCAGTGGTGGCGCACGCCTTTAATCCCAGCACTTGGGAGGGAGAGGCAGGCAGATCTCAATGAGTTTGAGGCCATCCTGTTCTACAAAGTGAATTCCAGGATAGGCAGGACTGTTACACAGAGAAACCCTGTCCGGGGGAAAAAAAAAAGAAAGAAAGAAGGGAGTATTTATGAAACATGCCCCTAGACAATGATAGAAGCACTGTAGGGGTGCTGCTATCTTTGGTTCTCCTACATACAATAACTTGGAAGCATGTGTAGGCAATGTGTGTATGCAGAGTCTATGACTGAATAACAATGTCCATTTATATAGTTCTCTTTTAGTAATAGAAAGTCTAATTTTAACAAGGCTTATATTGAAGACCATTATTTCCTCTCTCTTTTGAAGGTAGATGTGGTCGATTGGGAGTAAAGAGGAAGTAATATAAACAATTTCCTGGTCACTCTTCTATAGGAAAATTTCTCTGCATTCCCCTGTTGTTCTCTTCTGCTCACTAGCATTGCTAGGGAAGACATTTGAACAACAGAATGGAACTTACATGTTTAAGATAACAGAACAAGAAAGAACTTAGCTCCTCCAAGTTCCAGCTATTATACTCACTATGTATTGGTCCATTTTAAACAATTACTAACAGAGAACTACATTTCTTTCTGATAACAGCCATTTCATGGTCTTTATCATAGCAGTCAACTAAATCCATAGTTAACCACTTAGCTGAACACTAGCTTAGAGTTCTTGTGTGTGTGTGTGTGTGTGTGTGTGTGTGTGTGTGTGTGTACATGTACAGACATTTGTGCAATATCTTTTTTTCAAACTCTAAGATAGAAATAATGACAAAATGTAGTCATAGGGAAGGGTGGAAGGAGTGCCTGTGGTTATCAGGTGTGATAGACACACTAGATCACAGAAATCACCATTGACTTAATTTTCATGTCACAACTGTAGAAGAATAAAAAGATTCCATAATCAACTTAGAGTCTCAGAGATAACCATTCTTTGTAAAGAATAGTTGAAATTTGAGTGATCTGCTTGAAATCACTAATGCTTAATTCCAAATTAAAAACAATGAACTGCTGGGTTTTGATCAACTCCAGGGTCATTTCATTCATAGACTTGCCCACACAATGCAAAACTTCTTTCCGATCTTCTGTTATCATCTACAAAATTTCATTAACTGTATCTGCACATGTTATATTCCTACATGTTTCAAACTTTATGTGGAAAAGAAAGCAGTCGCCAGCATTTATAATTTGTTAGGAAAAAACAGTTAAGCTCTCTTCAAACCCCTAAGCAGATACAATTTCTTAGTTTTAGCATTTAATATATTCCAACACTGGCAGCAGCACTAGGAAAATGTGTTGCCTGTCTTTTGATATCTGTTTGTACAGACATACAGACAAGAAGCCCTGGTAAGAGAGTAAGAACAGGAAATCAGTCCGAAGTCCATATCCAAGGAGCACAGAAATGACAAAGGTCACTTCATCTCTCTCTAGACGTTGAAAGAAGGAGGGAAAAAATCATCTATAAGGAGGAAAATACCCAAAGGGAAAATAAACAAAAATACACCCATCTCTTCACAAAAGCCCTACAGATTTGAATTTCTTATTCAGCAAATGGGAAGATTCAGAGGCCAGCCGATGTCACACTGAGCACTGGCCATGCAGCATCACCTACAACCTGTTCCATATTTATCACAGCCAACATGGCCAAGACGGATTTATTTTCAGATAAGCATGAGCTTAGGGAGAGAAATGACTTCGAAAGGCTAAGACCCAAATCTGTTATTTTTCTTCAGTAGGAATGAGAATATCTTAGGGACTGCTGCTAGTGTTCTTTGCTTTCATGGTTAAGAGAACCCAAGGAATCCTTTCTGATTAGGTGTCAGGAGTAAAAGCAACAGAATCAGATAGTATAATTAATAACCTATTCTCCCCAAAAGACTAAATAAAAAAAGGGGGGAGAAAGGTTCTGGAGGTTTAGAGCAGAGTGTCAGCAAATGAAACACCATGATTGTGCTCATTCTGGGTTTTGTGACTGGAAAAAAAAATCTTCATTTTTTTAGTCATTCTATCGTACCATGTGAGAGGTGCAGAAAAGCCAGAGATCATGAATACATCAAAGCACCCCTGAAAGGATTATCTAATAATGTCATGATCTGCTTTTTAAAACTGTTTTTAAAATAAGAAGCATTATTTTATGGTTTATTGTCACTTATTATATAGTCAATTTTAATTTGCTTTTATTTTAAACAAATCCTACTGAATGACCAAAATGTCTTAACTCCAGTCTTTTGCTTATCTATTTAATATATCAGAGATCTTTTCATGTAAAACATATTCTGACATAGTAACTCATCTTTTAAGTGAGATATATGCCAGAATAGCTTTTCCCTTTTTCTCTGTGATAAACCAATGAAGGAGAAAATCTTATGGCTAAAGATGGGTAGAAATAAGACTAATAGGTTCTCATTNTGGTCTGTGTAGATAAAGGCACTGAACCATCTCAATGTTGTGGTGGAGATTGTTAATAATTCATAGGTGTTGAATACTGTAGCCCAACATAATAAACCTCCAAAGATTTCCACACCTCAGTGCTGGAAACTTACCGGTATGTGACTTTAAATGTTAAGAACAACTTCATAGACATGATAAAGACCTTCATTTGAGAAGGTCATCTTGGATTTCCTGGGTGGGACTACCAGGATTGGAATGCATGAATCTGTTTGAAGGTCAGAGGTTGAAACTTTATTCCAATTTGTCCATGAAAGCCTATGAAAGCACCACCCTCAGGAACGGAATTTGAGTGAGTTCTATTTTTCTCCTTCTTGTGTCTTCTGCAGCATCAGGGACAGAGCAGAATAGGCCATCCCAGAATCTGAGATGAGTCCCCACCAGATACAGAGTCAGCAAATGTGACAATCACAACTAGCTCTGCCACAGGAGGTGTGAGGAGCCAATTTGTTGAATTTATAAGTTATGCAGCATAAGGTGCTTGGTCACAGAAACAGGAATGAATGAAAGCAGTGGTTAAGTAAGGTCCATCTGAGAAAGAGACAGAAAGATCAAAGTCTAGAAAGTAAGCACCACCATAGAAGCAGAATTGTGAGGAAGGGAGAAAGAACCATGTACCAAAGGGGGAAGGCAGTGGTAGGATTTGGATAAGCCAAACAACAACACAAAACCCCAAACAGCAACAATGACAAAACAAACAAACAAACAAACAAACAATAAAAACAACAACAATCTAAAATAACTAACCAACTGAACAAACAAAAACCAGGTTGTTCCTACAGCTTCCAGAGAAAAATGCAGCTCTGTGGATTCTTTGATTTCACCCACTTAACGTTCCATTTAAGAGTTCTGCCATCTAGAACTGTGAAATAACAAATTTGTATTATTTGTGATTGGGGCAATTTGTTGTGGTAGTCTCAGAAAATATATAGCTTATAAGAGAAGAGAGAGAGACTCATTTGTATTTTTTTTATTAAACAGGTCACTTGTTGCCAATCTAAGAGAGCACAGAGTCATTGAAAATGTTATGATTTGTAGGCACCATCTGGTTCTTTCCTTTTGATTTTACGTGGGAGTGGTATACGCTGGGGGATGTCTTTGTGTATGCTGTGAATATATGTTGTTCCTATTGATTAATAAATGAGCTGCTTTGGCCTATGGCAAGGCAGCTTAGAGGCAGGCAGAAAATCCAAGGAGAGAGACAGGAAAGAGAGAGGCGGAGTTGAAGGAGAAGCAAGATGCCAGCAGACTGGTAATATCACTGCCATGTGGCAAAACATAGATTAATAGAAATGGGTTAATTAAGATAAAAGAGCTATCTAGCAAGATGCCTGCCATATGCCATACAGTTTGTAATTAATATTAAGCCTCTGAATGATTATTTTATAAGCTGCTTCAGGACTGAGGGGTGAGGTAGGGTAGGATTGCAGAAACATGGACCACAGCGTGGGATAAGACTGAAGAAAACTCCGGCTACAGGTATATACATATTATATGTGTGTTCATGTCATATATATAAATATATATATATATATGTGTGTGTGTGTGTGTGTGTGTGTGTGTGTGTGTGTTCTATGTGTGTATTATGTATCTATTCATATTCATTGGGGAGGCAGGGTACATCATGCAGATGCCTGCAGAGGCAAGATATATAGGATTCCCCTGGAACTGGAGTTGCAGGCAGTTGTGAGTCACCTGACATAGGAGTTGGGAACTAACTATGGTCCTCTGCAAGAGCAGTCCCACTTCTTAACTGTGAGGTATCTCTCCATCCCTCCTCCTTCTTTTTTAATGCAAGATCTCTCACTGAAACAGATGTTCATTGATCTGCTAGGATAGTTGGTGAGTAAGCCCCAGATATCCTCTCTTCCACCTTCCTCAGCAAATGAGACACTTCACCCAGCTTCTGATGTGGGTACTGGGATTCTGAACTTAGGTCCTTGTACTTGCACAGCAAGCACATCAATTGAACCATCTCACCAGCTCTCCTACTGCTTTAGTAAAGACCCTTTACCCCTGCATGTATGACTGACTACAGCACCCAGACAATGCCCAGTGCCTACCTCACTGTCTTCAAGCAAGCTACCATTGACCTACACAGAGATGCAAGCCTACATTTAAAGCTCCTCTTTTGGATATTAATCCTGAACTAGCCATCTCAGGTAGCCAGGCAAGGCTCCTAGTGGTAGGACTGGAACACCAACTCAGCCAAAAAACTCACACCTGTCCTGGCTGCAAGATGTTCTGGGGGCATGGCAGCTCAGATCTTATGGGAATGGTCAACAAATGACTGGTCTAACTTGAGACCCAATCCATGAGAAGTAGCCCAGGCCAGACACTGAAGCTGGATGATTCAGAAACCTAAGACAGAACCAAACATGAGTTCAAAAAAAAAGAAAGAATTCCTAATGACATTCTGCTATACTCAGAATCAGTGCCTAGTTCCATCATCATCAGAGAGGACTCCCCCAGCAGCTGATGGGAGCAGATGCAGAGACCCACAGCCAAATAGGCAGAGCTTGGGGAACTCCACAGAAGAGAGATGGGAAGGATTGTAGGAGCCAGAGAGGTCCAGGATCCAGGAGAACACAGCCCACAGAATCAACTAAGCAGGATTCAAAGCAGCTCACAGAGACTGGAGGCAATCATGGAGCCTGCATGAGGCTGTGCTAGGTCTTCTGCACACATGATGTAGTTGTTTAACTTGAGGTTTTTGTGGGACTTCTAACAGTGGAGGGGTGTCTCTGACTCTTTCACCTGCTCTTGGGACCCTTTTCCTCCTATTGTGTTGCCTTCTTGAGCCTCGATACAAGAGTTTGGGCCTAGT
>LZPO01057070.1:0-12264 GCA_001675575.1 Neotoma lepida
CCCAGAACTTGAGAGGCAGAGGCAGGAAGATCTCTATAAATTCAATGCAAGCCTGGTCTACAGAGCTAGTGCTAGGACAGCTAGGGCTGATACACAGAGAAATCCTGTTTTGAAGGAAAAGAAGGAGGAGAAATAACTGTTTTGTTATAATTACATGAAAGGTCTTTGCAGAGTTTGGTGGAATAGGGACACAGTACTCTGTAGAACCTGAAAACTGAAAATGTATGTTGTAACACCTGTGGTGGTATTTTATCTATGTCCCCCAATAAAATTTATCTGAGGATCAGAGGAACAAGGTCAGCTGCTAGCCTTGCAAAATTGACACACACCCTTAATTCTATCACTTAGCAAGCAGGGTCTGTCTGGATCCCTGTGAGTTCCAGGTTACACTAGGAACAGTCAAGTGTGGAGACACACGCCTTTAATCCCAGCATCAACCATAAAATTCTGGAGTTCTATACAGACAGGCAGGAAGTAACAGATGGGTGACAGGAGGAAGTGATATAGGTAGGCTGAAAGAGCCAATGGGAGAGCAGAACAGAAAGGGATACAGACATGGAGGTATAAGGAATTGGGACACTCTCCATTTTGAGAGCCGGGGTGGCAGTCTAAGGTGAGGCTGGTAGCTGTTCCTAGTTCTCTGATCTCTGTCAGACTTTAACCCCTATCTCTGCCTCTGTGTTTTATTTAACAAGACCATTTAGAAAATCTGTCTTACAAACACCCACACAAGCCACTTCTCCCATACACACAAGACATGAAAACAGGCAGAGACTTAACAGAATAGAAGGTCAGTAGGAATGGGAAATAAGAGGATATTGGGATGAACATGATCACAATATAATGTGTACATCTATAAAACTGACAAAAGTATAAAAGTAACAAAAATTCCAGTCCTATCATTTTGTATAATAAATTCATGTAGAGAATTTATTCTTAGTCAAAGTTGATACATTTTGCTGTCATCTCCTATGATGTGAAAATAAATGTTTATGAACAAGCATCACATTTGCTCTCATCTGTTTGTGTTAGTTTTGATTCTTTAGAATATGTGTTTTATTTGAAGAGCCATAAAGGTCAAGAAATTACTGAGAGGCCATAGAGAGAGGTTTTCAAGAGAGAAGAAATAGAATACCTTGATATATATAAAGTGTTAAGAAGGAATAAAAATGTTCCACATTTTAAAAAGCAAAGAAAAATTATACAAGAATAACAAAGTAAGCAAGAATTGAACTAGGCATCAAAGTACACACTAAGAGTACAGATCAGCATAAATACAAACTGGAGGATAAGAAATGGAGGGAAATGGAGTATTCATCCACTTTCTTCAGACATTGATGTATATGTAAGTCACCAGCATCTCCTGTTAAAAGTGAGTTTGTGTGGTTAATAGGTCTCTCAGTGGTCTCTCAGTCACNTTTCAAAAAACAAGGTACTGAGTTATTTTGGCCAACTTCAGTGCTCAGTGACAAGGAAACAAAATTAAATATAATTCAAGAAAAAGAATGCTAGCTAAGTAAATATTTTCAGTTTTTTTATCTGCTCATTTGGTTTAGGAAGTGGATATCATTTGTTTTTAAGTGAAAACGCACCCATTCTCATGATGCTGCATGACAGCGAAGTATCTGAGTAATCATCAGTTTGATTGATGACATAATTTGGATGTGATTCCAAATAGTTTGGAAAGCTGTAACAATTTTGTGAGTCTTGAGGAGTGAGACTGTTCTAGTTTGGGAAACTTTACTATCCCAATGTGGTATTGAAACTTACTATAAAGGATGTTAGGAAGAGGAATTATGGGGCATACATGAGGACAATCTCCCCAGCAGATCAATGGAAAAACTACAGGCCAACTTACTATGTCTTATAAGTGGAACTCAAGATTAACAGATTCTTTCCATGCTCACATGGAATGAAATCTATCCCAAAGCCATTGTGTCCTCTAGTCCACCAGTGATTCTTACAGCAAAAGCACTTAGCAGTAGTCCTGTCTACAAAACATTAGGAATTGGAAGTTTCTACCAAATCATTGATGTTTGATAGCAGACATTTTCAAGTGTGGGTCATCATGATAATTTTATGTCTTTAAGTTTCAAGTCTGTGTTCAGACTGTAATTCCCAACAAATAGTTCTACAAGTGAACTCTTCTGCATAGAGCTTGCTAATATGGTAAATATTTCTTTTCTCCACTATGCAAANATATGTGTAGCTGAGGAACATTTCATCAATTTAGAATAAAGTAACCAGCAGTGTTGTTGCAGCCTATCACAAAAGGGAAAAAGTAGTTACATTGAACTATTCTTTATTAAAGACTCCAACACTAGTTTTAGCATGCAATTTATGGAATAAAATAAATATTAGTAATTCTAATCAGTCAGAATTTTGGTGTCCCTTAGATTTTGTAAATTTTATAACTAAGAGAATTGGCCCCTCAAGTCTTACTACTGATAAGTTGAAAAGTCTCTAAGACATTCTTGTTTGCAAAGATGTAATTAGTAGGAAGACACAGAAAGGATGTGAAATGGAATTCTATACAAGAGTCAGGATGGAAGATTCTTGACTGATGAGTAAAAGGCAAGTTTGTCTATAACAGCCAAATCCTAATAATAGATTGTTGGTTAGTGGGTCATAATTAGATTTAAGTCTTGATTTCTATGGCACAGTGGGGTCACTACAGTTAATAAGAATTACTGTATATTGCAAAATAGCAAAAAGACAAGAGTTTGAATGTTCTCACAATAAAGAAATCATTAATATTTGAAGACAAATATATATTCCATAATCACATTATTGATACAATACATGGAATCCCATAAACAGGCACTTTTGTCAATTAAATATGCTTCTGTAAATTAAATCCTTTTTTACAATAAGTGTGTTTTTATGCTCCTGTAGAGATGAAAGTTTAGCTTCCAGAATTGCCTGGCTCGGAAATGATTGCTTTGTCATATCAAAAGCATGGAAACAACAATACATTCATCTAGGAAACATCTAAAGAAGTCTAGTAAGATGTTAAATATGAATTTAGTACTATAGTGGATGAGTGAAAATAAATGAATTTATAATTTTAATGAGATTAGCAGCTGTGTACACCTGTGTGTTTGCTAAGACAATGACCAGAGAATAACAAAATTATTTATTCTTATACAATATGAGTCATAATTTGTACCAAGTATGTGTAGAAACATAAACCCAGTCATCTGATGACCTTGCCTTTCTCAGGGCATCTGCACATTGGTAAACCAGAGGGAAGTCCCAAGCACTCCCTAGAGAGTTGCTGCCTTAAGGAAGATTTTATTTTTCTCCTTGGCCTTACTAGCTACTCTCATTCTTTCTTCTTGATCTGACATGATCCAATATGTTACTAAAATTACTTGCCCAATATCACTGAGAAGAAGAAAATATGATCACTATGATCCCATTACAAGACTATAACATCCAGTCCTTGGCTGGCTGGACCTGGATGGACATTGTAGCTTCATTGAATTAATTCATGGGCTAAAGATACTGCATTGAATCATCTTCAAAATTTGTGATCAGTGCACTTCAACTGAATTAGTTAAACTGTAAAAATGTTAAGAGCACTTGAGTCTAACAGTTATGAGGAATTATAGATGAAGTCAATGACATGCCTATATAGAATAGTCAATTCATTACTAAAAAAAATGCCTTCTTACAGCTAAAACTACTAGGAATATTTTGGCAGATGCTTATGAATAAAATTTTTATCAGTTTTACTGCTTTATTAATTGAAATAAAATTCTGAATAATCTTCTAGAAATTGACAGACAATTATACTAACAGTCCTTGAGAAAACAATTTGAACTCTTTTCCTTAAAGTCCCTGTGCTGTGTAAAACTTAAGATTTTCACTACATATTCTAATATTGTGAGGCAAATGAGCTGGAAGTAAAAATGTTTAAAAATAGTACAAATAATTTTCTTTAAAAATTTGTATCAAGGCCAAATATACAAGAGCAATAGCTTGAATAGGAGAAATACAGGTACGGATGAAGTAAAAAATTTAGCAAACTATCATTAAAGTATTGATTCTGAAACTATTAGTCAAATAATGATAAACATTTCAATATAAAGACTTTTGTTTGTCTTGATCTAGTANTACCATATAATTTTCTTTTAGGCCTTAAATTTTTTTATTCAGTTCTTAATAATTGCATTCTTGGTAACAGAGTCACAATTTATGTTTCTAAAATTTAGATAACATACTTCAGAATATTACAGACTTTTAGCAAAGCTAATGTCATCCACTTTTTCTTTAATCATCATATATGACTCTTCCTGCCAGATAAACATTTTAAACACATTGCTGAGACTAGTGTATGTTTAGGAAACTATGACACGAATTTTGTGATATGAGACCATTGAGGAGTGTTGCATGTGCTCAGCAAAATAATGTTCATATGGATAAGAATATTTATCTTCACCTCAGGATAAAAACTAGCATAATGAAGAAGGGGAGCAGTTCTGAGAGACGCTAGGAGGTGGGTAGGAGGAGAACAAGAGTGAATCTATAGAAGTACTCACATTTCTATCCTACAAAAGTGACTAAAGCCACACCTCAAGATAGGAGCAAAGAAGAGAACAAAGTGTCTCATACATCTACACTGTTTATCATGTGCTAGGAATGCAGCAAGATTGGCACTTTCAGCATGTGCAGAACCTTTGACTTCCATATCTGTGGATTATCTACTTGTCCAAAAGGTTTTCTCTTTTAGTGCCATCCTTCCAAGTATGATGGATGCTATATCTGTTACTCTAATTTCCCTCTTCTTGGAGGTCTGTCAAAATTATCACCCTCGGAGCTGTGTTCTACCATAATAATTTATGTTTACCATATGTTTACCATAATAACTTCCTGAGTTTGCATTGGAAACAACTTATAGCGTTAGAATGCTTTGAAAATGTTAATCAAATGTCCATTAAATTCCAGTCCAAAAGCTTTTCCAACATAAATGAAGAACTTGTCTCATCTGTCTAAGAAAAATTACTTTCCAGGGCTAGAGAGGTGGCTCAGCAGTTAAAAACACAAACTGTTCCTGCAAGGACCCAAGTTCAATTCCTAGTACCCATGTTAGGCAGCTCACAACTGTCTGTGTGTCCAGCTCCAGCTTCAGGAAAAACTGATGCCTTTGGTTTCTACAGGCACTTCACACATGAGCACCCTACCCCATATATATATATATATGTATATGTATGTATGTATATACAAACAATTGCCTCCACAAACACCTGCACTCATGTACACACACAAACACACTTTAAAATTAAAAAAAATTAAAAATATCATTGTCCCCCTATTCAATAACAAAGTAAATCAAAACCCTAATTTTATTCAAAGTTAAACTCATCTTATTTGTTTCTGACTTGATATTTTCATTGTGTACTTGGGAATGTTGATTGACATTTCTAGAAAAATGTGGGAATAAAAGGCATCAAAAACTAGAGGAAAGATACATTTGGTAGTGCATTCCTCCGGGGCCCCTAGATGCAGAGTGGCTAAAAGGCAGATACAATACCAACAAGGGCACAGTGATCAGCCCCATTTAAAGCAGTAGTTTGCCACCTGTGAGTTGAAACCCCTCTGGGGGTTGAACAACCCTTTCACAGGAGTCGAATATCAGATATTCTGCATATCAGGTATTTACACTACAATTCATAACAGTAGCAAAATTACAGTTATGAAGTAGCAATGAAAATAACTTTATGGTTCGGGGTCAACATAACATGAGGAACTGTATTAAAGGCTTGAAGCATTGGGAAGATCAAGAACTGCTGTTTTAAAGTCATATCTTCTCTCCAAAACCAATACTTATATGATTTAAATTTATCTACTGATATTCTTTAAATTTTTATTTTCCATCTGCAAAAAAATAGTAATGATTATTATTTGAAATAAAATGAGGGTTATGTGTAGCTGAATGTATTCCTGTGTTCTGCCTGGCCTGGAAGTTCCATAGCCACTTATAAAATAATAATTCAGAGGCTTATATTAATTANCAATTGCATGGCCTATGGATCAAGCTTCTTGCTAGCTAGCTCTTATATCTTAAATCAACCCATTTCTATTAATCTATAAGTTGCCACGTGTTCCATGGCTTTACCTGTGTGCCATTACATACTGCTCTCTGGACAGCGGAATGGTGTCTCCCTGCCCTCTCCTTTCTCTTCCTGTCTATCTGCTTGGATTTATGCCTGCCTCTAAGCTGCCTTGCCATAGCCAAACAACTTTATTTATCAACCAATCAGACCAACACATATTCACAGCATACAGAGAGACATCCCACAGCACTTTCCCTCTTCTTTCTAATCAAGAGGAAGGTTTTAACTCTAACATAGTAAAATTATGTGTAATAGAATAGTTACCAAACAATAATTACAGTTACAATATCTAGGATATTTNTATTTTGCAAAATTAAGGAAAATATTCTATCATCTATCTTATATTTGTGAGTCTNAAGTTTCATATCTAATTTCTTTTTTATNAAAACCAAGGAAAACTGTAACTATAACTATCTAGTCTTCAACTACATCAAAGATCCCAGAAGGATATAATATTACCTAAGTAAAAAGGAAGAGCATTGTAAGCCACTTCCAAAAATCTAGAATGACAGAGACAGCTGGCTTCCTGGACAGTCACCCAAAGTTCCTCTGTAGTGTTGGGGCATCCATCTTCAGCCTATAGACCTAGAGTTTTTTAATCACTTCTCCCTGGGTCCTGTAGAATATTTGGCAGTCTTCTCTGTGAAGCAGGGACCTGAAGGACCAGTTATATGATAGTAAACTGACAAAAATTTATTTGTTCTAGTGCTCTTCATTATATTACTATATTTTAAATCTATGGATGTATCATCAAATGCTAATACTATAGATTTAATATAACCATGGAAGCTTTCAAGAACGTATGTAAAGANAGTGGTATAAGTGTGAATAATGCTGAAATTTGCCAAAATTTAAAGCTTTACAAGAAGAGTTTGAAAAAGAGACTATGAGATAATCAGTAAGGCAAAAAATTCTGGGCTGGCTGATGTCGTAAAATCTCATTAAGTGAAGCAAGGAGAACGCACCAGAAATGTCAAATGAAATGAGCACTGTTTAGCTCAACAACACAAAAGTAGCTTTGGGTCTTAACAAAAGTAGGTTCAATTGTTGGGATGGAAATGTGGAAATTGAGTGACAATGAGAGAATTAGAGGCAATGAGTGCAGATGACATTTTTTACCAGAATATTCTGAAAGGAGGAAGGAAATAAAAGGGTGGAGAGTATTTATGTAGAGATATAAAATACAAAGAATGTTTTAATGTGACAGAAGGAAGGACGGACTTCTGAGATGGCGAATGATCTAGACATCAGTGATAGTGGAATTTAGCACAAATGAAAGGGAACTCTTGTTCTAAGACTAGGGAAGCAAATGCAAGTAAATGATACAGTCGCTTCCACCCTCCCTGGCGGCTTGTGTGATGTTCAAAGAGTTAAGACAAGGTCAAATTTGATCAAAAAAGAGAAAGAGAGGTTATGGAGAAGAAGCAGCCTGATGGTGGACATAGAGGATAAATTGAAGTGGAATGGATCAAAGACATAGAAACTACAGGCAAAAGAATAGAAACAATTGAGAATTTCCAGACTTCATCAAATTGATAGCACATTATTAGAGAGCATTGGTGAGAAAGGAAATCATAGAAACATCTCCCCCATTCATATGGATTTTACTTTATCTGGTGAAGCCAACATATGCTGTCCATGTGAATGTTAGATACATTCAATTCATTTTATAACTGGTATTTTAGACCTAGATACATCCATAAACAGTATGAGCTATGATTCCTTTTATTGCCATCAAATGTACCCAAGGGGCTACGGAGACAGCTTAGTGGGAAAAAAGTGTTTGCACCACAATTATGAGGGCATTGGTTGAGATCCCCAGGAAACACATAAATCCAAACACTGTAAAGCCTTCCTCTAACACCAGTGATCCAGCAAGATGGAAGACAAGAGANAGTGCCTGGAAACTTGTGGGCAATCTAGTCTGGCATTCTTACCACCAAAACAAGGGAAAATTCAGCCAGCTTTAAGCAAGGTGGAAGGTGAGGATTCACACCTGAAGTTGTCCTGTGATCTCCATAATGCACCTTGTCATGTACCCTCACAAATTCACACAAGAACATGTGATCACACACACACACACACACACACACACACACACACACACACACAGAAAAAAATGCTAACCTGAATTTTTATTTTTAGATATGGTCAATACCCCTTAGACATAAATAAATATCAAAATCCATTTAACAAATAAATGTGAAATTAGTTATTGTTAAAATGGATAAATATTTAAAAATTCTACTCAATGTTTGGTACTAAGAGGTGATAGCAAAGCCTCTTGGGAAAGTAATAGAATTAAGCACTGCCCTGGTATTGTTAAAGTAACTAACTATGGCTACCAACCTGAAACTCTTAAAATATATAAGCTCTGATTCATTCATCTAATTGATAATGTGACCAATATGTAAATAAATAATATGTTTAGGTTTTATCTGCAGTCTTGACAGCCAAATGTTTACTTCCTATACATATCACATATACATTGCAATTGTATGCAAATGATAGCCTGGAGAACATTTTTGTANAAATTGGAAATTCTGTGGCTGTTTCAAACATGTTTACTACTGGAACAAATGGGACACATTATAATTTCTAATGTGATTCTTTTCATTTCCAGAAAGATTGTATCTTGCCCAAGGAAGATATGTTCCTTCTCATGGATATTTCTCTTTCATGAATTTATTTATTCAGTTTCATTAAAGTTTAGGTAAAGAAATTGAAATACATCAGAAACAAACATGCTTTGTGATTGCATGGAACCTTACAGTTAATTCAAAATATAATTATTTTCACAATGTTTCATTGATGTTGTCTTTCACTATTAATTAGGCACCAAAACATAGTTTGTATGGAGTTTTCATAGAGAGTTCCAAACTTTAGTTATCTCTCTAAGGTTTGAATATTAAGTTATTCCATCCACTTCCATGTTCTTCTTATAAGGAAGGCATTGTGTGTGATTGTGTGTGAAATGAATTGTGACAATAATCTCACCAAGCACAGCAGGGGCTGAGCATGGGCAGTGGTGAAAGGAAGGATAAAGACTATATGTAACATGCCAGCCTCTCTCACAAATGCATCTCTGTGGACAGGCTCCAAACACTAATACCCACATGAATTTGCTATTACTATTTGCTGGTGTTGATAGCAAAGTGAGAAGACATAATTTTCCCACACTTCCCGATTTACTGATGAGCTAAGATGCCAGCCCAGATCTGTACACCAGATAAATTTTGGTTTTACCTACTGCATGTTCCTGACAGTAGACAGGTGATTGAGAGAACCTATGCAGGAGGTACTTGGCTGGTCTTGTTTCCATGGTTTTCTTGAGATGCTGAAGACATTGTGCCATTGGTCAAATGTCATTTTCTCTCTTCTCCCTTTGTTCCTTCCTTCCTTGCAAAGTAATCCACATGAATTAATCCAAGTCATTCTGGGGCTTATTTAGAAAGAATGAATTTCTTCTCAAGCTTTTAAAAAGGCAAAAAAGGAACAAAGCTATATGCAATCTGGACAAGAAAAACCTAAGTAAACAAAAATTGTCCCTTCACCTCTAGAATCACATGGTCTNTCTCTTCTGTAAATTTGGTCTATGGTTCAGCTGCATTCCCCTTTTTTCTTGCATATAGGACCTAGCAGAACTACTTATCCCAACTCCCAACTTCCATTTTGAGCTTGTGGGTCTTTGCAACCTACTAAGGAAGTCACTATAATGACTTTTTAAATTTAAATTATTAAAAGTGTTCAATCATTACAGATTCTCTCTCTTTCTCTCTCTCTCTCTCTCTCTCTCTCTCTCTCTCTCTCTCTCTCTCTCTCTTTCTCACATCTGTCTCTCTCTCCTCCTCTATAGCATTTATTCCTATGCTCAGGATCAAACCTAGGGTTTAGCCTATGCAGGATATAACTGATAGCAGGTACAGCTACAGAAATTACCACTGAAAAAATATCTAAGTGTCTCATCCCTTCTTCACCTTCCATGGATTATTTGTAATTTCTATGTCTCCTTGTTTTAATTATCAACTCATTTGGTACACTTGTCCTGGTTCTTTGACTGAACTGATTATTGATTATTGATTCATGGTCTGGTGATTTTTAAAATAGAAATAAAAACATCATTGTCTATTTAGCAGGGCTTATGGGCAGAGCAGTAAGGTTTCAGATCTCTACCCAATTCTCATTTTTAGGTGCATGTTTTACAATATTATAATCTGTCTAGTATTACTCAATTTTCTTCCGCAGGCTTCAATTTTTAGTTCATTTGATTCATTTTATTTTTCTAAATTTGTATCAGGTTAGAAATAGCTAATTAGTACGTATATAGCTGTTAGACAAGACCTANAATATTGTCTTAAATGTTGCTCATATATATGTGTGTGTGTATATGTATGTGTATGCATATTAACATGAGTATATGTATGATATCTATGTGTGAGGGTGTATTCCATCGTATATGCATGGAGGTCAGAAGACAACTTGGAGGAATCTGTCCCCTCCTTCCACATTTGCATGGGTCCTGGAGATGAAACTCAGGTTATCAGACTTTCCCAGTACAGTACACATGAGCTATGCTGTCAGCTGAATGGACTACATATTTCTAGAACAATTCCTGGGGCCACCGCATTAGTAAGTGTTCTGTTATAAGAACTGATTAGCTTAAGAAGTGGAAGAGTTTATGTTGCCTGTTGCCTCATGTGTTTAATGTTTTCAGCTCAGGTTTGGGTCTCCTGCTTCGGGGCTTGTGAGGAGACAGAACTTCTAACAGGGAGATAAGAACGGAGCCACCTCATATTCCATGGGGCTGAAATGCAGAGTGAAACAGGGAGAGGTCGATATTCATACATCCTATTCAAGAACACTTCTCCAGTTATCTGNCATTCTTCCACTAGGCCCCATCTCCTAAAGGCTCCACCAACACGTCATCTCACCATAGTGCATAGGCTTGGGACCCTTCCCTTCAAACACATGGGATCAAAATACAGCGTCCCTGAAGGGAGTTCAAATGGGGATCTAAACCTTTTCATTTTTATTTTCTACCATTTGAGATTCTTATTTTAACATTTTAACATTAAGTAAGGAGTGGTAAAGATGTGAACAAGGAAAAACAGACACCAATAGATAGATAGATAGATAGATAGATAGATAGATAGATAGATAGATAGATAAATAAATAAATAAATATCCCTCCCAACCTGTAGGTGAAAGTTTTGTTCAGGTCCTGCCAGGCCTCATGTGGTCCAGCCCGCCCTGCGGTCCTGCAGCCACTTATAAAATAATTACTCAAAAGCTTATACTAATTACAACTGCTTGGCTATTAGCTCAGGCTTTTACTGACTAGCTCTTTACTTAAATTAACCCATTTCTATTAATCTATGTTTTGTCATATGTTCCGTGGCTTTATCTGCGTCTCATTACATGTTGCTCCTTGGGCGGCTGGCTGGCATCTCCTCACTTAGCCTTTCTCTTCCTAGAATTCTCCTTCTCTGTTTATCCTGCCTTTACTTCCTGTCTGGCTACTGGCCAATCAGCATTTTATTTATCAATCAATTAGAGCAACACATATTCACAGTGTAAAGAATGACATTCCCATCACCAGCCCCTCAACCTGCTGAGATTGTACTAACCCTGTGCTTACAAACTGGGCATTAGTGGTATATGCTTGTAATCCTAGCTTTCTGGAGGCTGAGACAGGAGTATCACCAGCTCAAGGCTGCTTTGGGGTGTATTGCAAATTTGAAGGCAGAATAGGCTACCTGATGAAATTTCTTTTCAAAAGAAAGGGAACAACAGAAAAGAAAACAAAATCTTCTACTTAAAGATGTGTGGTTAGCAGGTATGTTTTTCTTCAACACAGTCACTGATAATATCTTTTATCAGAGAAGATTACATAAATGAACCTAACCCTGGGGGAACTTTTAGATGTAATTAATGCTCAAATAACAAGAGTTCTTTGGATAAAAGGAGCTTTATAAGTAAAGTGCTAATCGGTGCTATTACAAGAGTAATGATAAGAAAACACATCTGCGAATATTATTCACATGAAAACAGGTAATACAGTTCTAAGCATGAACATGATATAAAAGAAACCACTGATAAGTATTCTTAATGTATATGTAATTATACCATGCTTTGCTATGAAATC
>LZPO01057073.1:0-12222 GCA_001675575.1 Neotoma lepida
TTTGTCCTTCATTTCTCCACTGGACTGCTGGGACTATAGATGCTTACTCACACTATAGCTGTACTTGGCTTTCACGTGGGTTATAACCTAAGTCAGGCTGTCAGGCTTGTATGGCAAATGTTTTATCCACGGAGCCATCTCCTCAGGCCTTGTCTTCTACTTCTCTTGTGGACAGCTTGTGGTATACTTGGCTGATAATCATGACTGTCATGTACAAAGTACAGTTAATGTCCACGATGGAGCTCATGGAACCAACGCCCAAGTAAAGACATTAAATATGAGAAATAAGGCAAGTCAGAATGTAGAGTGAGGTGTTGGAATTGGGGAATGTACTTCTACTGGAGCAGCATCTCCTCTGTCCTACACGGCTTCATGAGATGATCATGTCACTGGTCTCCTAGGGACCAGCTTTTCCTGCTGCGTGCTCACTGTGGAGGAAGATCAGTACTACCAATGGGTAGTTTGTTTTCTCTTGCTTTCACTGTAGAGCCACTGCTGTTCAAAGTGGGGCCTGGAGTACCCACCTTTTCTTCACCCCTTGTAGTCTCCCTTCCTTTTCTCTCTAACTTTTTTTCATTAAACTACCAGAGACTAAAAGTGGGGCTATTTCAAGGAAGGAGTAGCTAAATAGATTTCCCTGAATTCCTTTGCTCTCCCTAAATTAATGCTGCCAAGAACCCAAGTTATAGATCATGCAAGAAGCCAAAGGAAGCCTCTAACACTGTCTCCTTTGATTCACTCAGTCAACTAGTCAGAGTTATCTAAGGTAACATGAAGCTCGAAATCTGAACTAACAAATACCCTATATATTTATAGCTTTAAAACAAACTCCCTCTCTCTCCCTCCCTCTCCCCCCATGTGTGTGTGTGTCAGGCTCATGTGCACATACATGCCTGTGTGAGTTTATGTGCACCATGTGTGTGCAGTAGTTCACAGTGTCCAGAAGAGGGCCTGGAACTGGAGTTATGGTTTTGAGTTGCAGTGTGAATGCTACACTAACCTAACCAGGGTCCTTTGCAAGAGCCGTAAGCACTTTGAACCCATCCACAGCTCTTGAAGGTATCACTAGAGTACCACTTCCACAATATTGGCAGCATGGAATCAGACATGAAGTTCATAGCAGAAGGGAGAGAGATCACTTATGAGGAATACACATCACTGGCACCTTGCCTTAATTTTAATAGTATGTTATGAATATCCTAAAGTCTTACCTTCAAATCCATGAAAATGACATATTATTTGAAAATTTAAAAAATCCAGGTATGGTGGGACTAGTAATTTCAACATTCAAGAAGCTGAGACTGAAGGATTATGAGTTCCAGACCAGCTTGGGTTACATAGCAAGACCCTGTCTCAAAAACAAACAAAACAATGACAAAAATTGAAGTGTTCATTTGTACAGTTGTGCTTTCATGATTAAAGTGACATGAATGATTTCATGATTAAAGTGACATGGACTGTGTGAATGCAGCCAGCAGGTGGCTGTTGTATAAAACAAGGCCCTGGAGACATGGGTGGTAGTGGCTCTTTTTACAGTAGCCCATGGAGCTAATGAGTGACGGCTTTCTCAGAATAGGTCTATCCTAGGAACACTGTGGTATGTACTCCTCAACATCACTATAGTAGTTTCATGGGGTCACTGTCTTACATGTTGGTCACTGTTTCCTGAAGTGTCATCATGAGGTACTTGAGTATACTATAGAAACACAGGACAAGGACTTTAGATTTTGCTGGACTTGAGGCCCATCTGCAGGACTGAGCGGCAAAGCTCCAGAATCCAGGCATGTCAAGTCTCACCTGTGTTAGTCTGTGTAGCCTTCCAGGAAAATATATTCTACTGATAAAGAGACTCATGGAGTGAACCTTATGGGGCAGGGGTGGTGGTGGGAGAAATAGTCTGTCACATGAAAGCAAGTTCTCCAACCTTCTCAGTAGCATATGGGTGCTATAAGGAGTAATGCTTTGGGGGTACTGTGGTGCCAATAAAAAGAATTTAGTATTGGGAACATCTACCAGCCCAGCTGTTGGGTGGTAAGCTTGTTAGGAGGGAGAAGGGGGTCAGAAGGAATATACATCTGCCACATTTGGAGTCTGATAATAATTTTTACTATCCAGGGATCAAAAGAGTTAATTTTCTTTCTGTATTTAGAAACAGAGAAAAAGATTGACCAATCATCAACCCTCATGGTGTCATAGGGCAGAAACAGGACCTAATGAGACCTTTCAGAAGAGGATCAGGGACTTATAGAAATAAGTGACAAGACTCTCTCTCCAATTAACTGTACTTTGAGCAATGGCTTCCCTATAGCCTGTGCTCACAACCAAGCACTCGATCTCTGAATCCAATTCATTTTTAAAAATGTTAAATAAGACACTGCCTTAAAACCACTTTCCTGCAGCAGAGGAGGATCCCAGAAGAAGATGAAGATGAGGGCTATGATGATGCTGGAAATAGAAGCAATCAATAAAGTCAGCCTTATTATACGTAGACACTAAGTTTATGATGTGTATTTTGTCACCTGCTTTTCACAACTATCCTGTGATTTCAGTGAAACAGAAATCAAAGACAATGTGGCTAGATATCTAGTCCCAGTTCTCATAGCTAGTAGGCAGCTGAAGAAGAACACGAACGAGGCTGGGTCAAATTCTAACATCTACTCTCTACTTTGGCACTTAGAGTGGCACATAAATAGGTGCTTAATAAAAATTAGTAGCCAGGGGTGGGGAGATGGCTTAGTGGCCAAAGTACTTGTTTAAGCTTGCGGTCTTGAGTTCAAATCCCCAGCATCCACATAAAAAGCCACTGCAGGCCTAGAATCCTGGTGGTGGGAAGAGCAGGATAGGAAGCTCCTGGGAGCTCACTGGCCAGCCAGTCTAGCCCAAGTGCGGAGCTCAACTCAGTGAGACCTCGTCTCAGCAATGGTAGTGGAGAGCGATGGAAGACGACATCTCATGTTGACCTCTGGCCTCTACATGCCCATACATGGGCAAGTACACACACACATACATACATACACACACACACACACACACACACACACACACACACACACACACACACACACAGCCAAATAAATAAAATGGCTACAATAGATACACATATTCTAAGATTTAGTCAACCAGATGAACTCACAATGAGCTTGATTCTTCAATTGGTTAACTATCCCTCAGTCATTTAATATAATGGAAAAGGTCATTATAATCAAACAGGATCAATATTTGCTGCTAAGCAATAAGCGACTCTCACTTCCTTTGACATTTTTCCAAGATGAACACAGCTCTGCTCTTGTGTTTAGTAATCTGCTCGAGAAGGCACTCTGTTAACAGAAGGATGCTTTTGTTCCTTCTGAAGAAAGCACAGCAATAATAAAAGGATTTTTTGCTTGTTTGTTTTTAATGCAAGGTCATTATTGCTATGGGCATCTGGTTTTTTAGTCTTAATAGAAATTTGGCTTGGTTTATAATTCATCCTTGAGATTTATATAAAGTCATGTAATTTTAAAAGCTGGCGTATCTACTTCTACAATGGCCTTAAGAAAAATATAAAGGCTCTCAGATGCGAAGGGTCCAGGCTCCTTTGTGCTCCTTCACTTCACATACGCTGTTTGTCTGCTTTTTTAAAAAAAAAGAAGTATGAAGTTTTGCAGAAGTTTCCTGAAATTCTGCTCCCCCTGCTGGCTACTCACAGAAGCTGCCTGAGCTGACAAGGTGCTGGATGTGAAGTTAAAGCAAGGGGCAGGCAGGTTTATGCTGGTTGTAAAGCCTGCTTTTAGCATTTCAAAACGAACACTTCAAGACTGGGATGCGACTCAGGAGTGTTGTTTGGCCTCCCAATATGGGAATCATCACTAAGAGCATATGAAGAACTTGACATGAATCGTGGATGTGGGTGGTGTGAGAGGACCCAGAGCTAGCCTTTGCCCTAGTCTCTCACTTTTCATGACCCTGGGCAAGTTACAACCATCACTGGCCCACCATTGCCCTATGGTTACCTCCAAATATGAAATACTGTGACTCTGCCATGAACTTAATTGGCATCTCTTTCCTGAAGGGATTTATAATCTACTTGATGATAACAGACAAACTAGCATAAGCCAATTAGAGAATCCATGTGCTGAAAGCCTTCATGGAAAAGGAACCTGAAGTGACCTGTGGAGAGGTGAGCAGCAGGAAAGGAACATTCTTCCCTGATGCCTGCAATGGGAGCTTTGAAAAATACTTACCTCATCGGATTTTTTCTCATGATTCAATATTTTGGAGGATACAGTTTTACCAGTGAGCCACCTAAATTTGTGTGAGGATGGGCTCTGATTTCTTTCTGTTTTTGTTTTGTTTTCTTGAGACAGGACTTCTCTGTGTAGTCCTGATTGTCCTGGAACTTGATCTGTAGACCAGGCTGGCCTTGACCTCAGAGATCCGCCTGCCTCTGCCTCTTGAGTGCTGGGAGTAAAGGTGTGCACCGCCACACTCTGATTTACTTCTTACCTTCTTACTTCATGTGGTGTTAAAAGACCCCAAATCCAAAGACGTCAAACATTGCAAATATTTCCTTCACTGAATCGTTCTTTATTATTTTTCCTAAGCTTTTCAGTATCCAAATTGTGAACCTTCAGCACACAGCCAGTCCATTAAAGTCCTATATGTTCAGGTCCTAAATTGAACGAAGTCTCTTAACTATGCAACAGTGTGTCTTTCAAATGAGCATGATCACTGTTAAAAATGGGAAGTATTTATAAAGAAGAAGCTAAAAGGATGCTGGATGAGATTAGCTACTAGCCTATGGCTCTTGTAGAAAATGGCATGTCACACTATCAACAACAATATACAACTCATTTCCAGGTATTACTGACCATAGGGCTTGGCTGTCACAATTATTAATAGCACAATATTGGTACTGAAGTAAATTCAGTGATTTTTAATAAGTTAGTAAGTACTGCATGCAACAACTGGAAACACAGGAGCCTTATTAATCGGTAGTACTCAAAGGAAGCCTTTGGTGGTGTTGCTCTAATTGAACAAGAGTTTACACACAATCGTGGCAATTATTTTCTGGATTCTTCTATGTATCTTCCTGAAGGTAAAGAACAATATTGCAGGCTAAAGTAGGATTTAAGATATTTAAGAATGAGGCAGGGACAGAAGAGAGTGAGAAGGGGGTCCAAGAACATTGATGATGCTCAAGGATAACACAACCCTGCTGATAACTAACTAGGTAAGAGAGGAAAGATGCTGCAATGAGCATGCTGCTGGCTTCGTGTGTATGGAGGGGACCACCTTTCCAGTCATTTAAAGCCCTGCTGAGATATAGGCCAGGCCTTGCCAAGTCAGCAAATGACCTGAGGTGACACTGTCATTTTTCCCATTGTGTTTAAGTTGTCCTCACACAGGTCCTTTAGTAGACTGTCACTTCTTGAGATTGACTTGAAAGCATTAAGTTATTTCTTCATTTCTAGATATCTTACTCATAAGAGGCACCCAAGATATATTAGTTGGATACAGGACTAAATGTGTGAAATAGAGTTTGGCTGTATCAGGGGGGTAAAAATGCATAGAATCTTGTAGGGCAATCCTGAGATTAGTAAGATTAATCTGTAATTAGATTAATATAAATATTGATCTCAGAGCTAGGGAAATGGATCAGCCGGTAAAGTTCTCACTGTGCAAGGATGAGGGCCAGAGTTCAAATCCTCAAATCCTGTACAGAAGCCATCAGACACAGCAGCCTGCCTGTAGTCCCGGCTGCCCTGGAGATGGAGACAGGATACCCTTGGAACAAGCTGGGTAGCCAGATTAGCCAAACACTAATTATTGGGCTCAGTGAGACCATGCTTCAGTAAGTAAGGTGGAAAGCAATCAAGAAAGATACCTGGTGTTAATGTTGAGCCTCCATACTAATACATATGCACAGACAGATGGACAGACACACACGCTCATGAGTCTACACACATGCAGACATGTATACACACATACACAAATGTAAGATCTTTTAAAAACTGTTGAGCAGTTTTTAAAACTGCACACTGTAGAATATGAGTCCCATTAATAGCAGAGACCCTTCCAGGAGCATCCAGCCTTTTGACATTATGACACAGTGCTGTGGTCAACAGATGTATTGGGTCACCTATATAGACATCCTGATCCACAGGTTCGACACGCCTGAAACCTTCTCTTTACTCGGCATGTTCTCAGGCACCCAGCTCATTACATATTTCCCCAAGTTCAAAAGCAGAAAATTGAACTAGAAACGAGTGTAGTCTCGACAGTGAGTCTATTAAGATTAATTAATCCACTGCTTTAGGCTGCTTAGGGATAACTTCTGGCAACCTTTGCTGGCTTATCTCAGATGGCCATGCAGCTAGGAGGCACACAACCTTATTTGCTTGGAATTATCCTAAAACAAAAACATAACAGAATCTCCCAAAGCGCTAAACTAACTTGCAATGTCCATATGCTGTTGTCTATGGCCACATTCTCCACCTTTCAGAAATTTCCCTCCCAGGGTCCTTCACCTCCACAACCAACCAACCAATAAAAAAAAGGCTCAATGGTGCCAACCTCAGCAGCCCCTGTGAAGGCACTACTTAAATCCAGGAAATCTATACCCTAGGAAATCTGATGGATGTGTAAAATCTAAATGCAGCTCAATACCATCAAAACAAAAGCCCTTGACATATAAAGCTTAAACCTTCAATTTGTCTCCCCACATCACACATAATACAGAGTAGTAAATCCCCAAATTTCCCAAAGGTCACAAGCTTGGCAATGGAACATGGCATCCCTAGGGTGACAGTCCAGTGAGAGTTTGTGCCTCAGCTGTTCTGTGGGACTCAACTTCTCTGTTGGGAGCTAAAGGCATCATGAAAGAGCACGACAATGACAGAACACAGAGGAGAACACACTCCCGGGAGAGCTGGTGGCACTCCAGGTACCAGCAGCCAGGGGTTGAGAGGCACAAGGCCAGACATTCTGGCTTTGAGGTGCTGCCCTAGGGACTGTCAGCAGGGAAGTCCTGTGGCTCTCTAGCATCAGGGTGACAAGTTTCTACCTATTTACAATAATAGTAGAAGAGCCAGGCCATCTCAGGCATGAGGAGCAGGGCAGGCAAGCAGCATTTGATGAACATTTTATATAAATGTGGCAATCATTATGCTGTGTGTTTTCTCCTTAATTCTCACGCCACCCCACAAGCAGAAATGATTACTTCATTTAGAAGCAAACTGAAGCTTAAAAAATTTTTTTTCCTTAAAATGGTAAGTAGATACATTACAGATTCTGGACTCAAACCTGGGCCTGTCTGGGTTTTAACCCATTCTTAGTACACACCACAATGCCTTCCAAAAGGCAAAGCTGTTTTTAGGCCTGCAGAAGATGAGGCTTCAGATCCAATCTTTGCCTTCTAGGGGTGGGCTCTATCATATATTTTATTTTGACCCTCCGGTACTGTGGGGTTATGTTTGTACTACCAAAACAATCATTTCCTGAAGCCTATCTAGTACCTACATAGCAGTGATGCTACATTCGATAGATGCTTAATGAATGGGCTGACAAATATGAGTTGGTGTGTGAGAGAATAAATGAGTGAATGAATGAATGGAAGCTAAGGCTGACAGGCTCATCCTGAGTCAGCAATGTTTTTGTTGTTTTTCCCATCACTATAATCCCATACCTGGGAAAATTAACTTTAACATAAGCAAATGCTTTAGGTGTCATTGTTCTGAAGGTCCTAGTTAAGTATCAAGTGGTCTTAATAATTTAGGCTCTGGTGATGATGGCATAAAGGGGTAGCATGAGGCAGAACAAACCACTTACATCCCAACCCCAGGAAGCAGAGAGAAAGGAGGGGGTCTCCTGGTCCTCTTGAAGGGCACACCCACAGTGCTCTTGGAGCCCTGTTGTATAGCACTACCCTCTGAGCCAAACAGCCACCATCTTCATTAGTTCAACCATGATGCTTGCCAAAGATCATGGCAGCTGGTCTTGTTGACTGCTGACATTCTCTCAAAGAAGGAGAGATGGGGTCGTCATGGAACCCTCACCTGAGCATCCAGCTGCTCCTCTCAACCAGCTGTAATTGCCTTAATTACATGTGACCTTAGGGTCTTGGGGAGGGATGAGTGTACAAAGGCTGGGTAAGACTTGGGGAAGGGGTTTCATCTCTGCACTGGGAAGCCCTATGTATGGGGAAGCCCTCATCCATGTTGGGGAGAGACTTTTCAGTGCAGCTACTTTGGGGATCACCCACACTCCCTCACCCACGTTCTGTAAGTAATCCCAATAAACTCATTGACTTCCCAGGGAGACCTTTGGTAGAATCAAACTTTGCTTTTATCACTAGGATCATAATGAGGAGGGGGTAGATATTGTATATCCTCCCCTAGGAAGAAAATTCTCTAAACAATCTCCCATTAGGCCCCACCTCTGACAGGTCCCATCACTTCCTAATACTATGACCTTAGGGAGAAAGTCTTTTATACCTAAAACTCTGGGAGGCATGCCCTCCACTCACACTGACACCGACTGGTCAGTGCCAGACTTATATAAAACCAGGAGGACATGGTAACCACTAGGTTTTGAGACACTCGACATGATGTTTTGGTATCTGGAGAAACGGCCTTGGTATGGGGTGGGTCTGAGCTTCTTTAGGGGCAGTGGCCCACCTAACATGTGCTAATTTCTACTGGAACTGAACTCAGTCTGAAGGCAAAGACTGTTAGAAAGATACAGCTCAGAGGAACAGATATGAAAGTAGGGGTTATCTGGGCTGATGAGAGTTATTTCACATTTCTGTGATGCAGGTTTAAAACGGAAACATTCTCAAAGTCAGAAACAGCAAATATTGTTGCACTTTCAGTTTTGAAAATGAAACATTGATTGTTTGTAGAAGAGATGCTTAATTTGGGAGATAAGGAGAGAATTCCTTTCTGCAGCCTAAAGGAGCTAATTAAAAAGTGTGGAGGCAGTGATTATGTCCTTAGAAGTATCGGATAGGCCCTTCCTGTTCCACAGGCAGACAATTACATGGCCAGCTCTCATTTACCCAGTGTTAGACACTTGGTTCAGAAATGCACTTCTGCCTTTCCATCTCTTACTGTTCAGGGACTCTGGTCAATTCCTTGGGCTCCTGCACACTCACAGAGGTGATAAGACATCATACAATCAGCTCAATGATGAGAGAGAGAGGTCACGTGGTTCACTGGTCACCATTAAAACCCACCCAGACTCATTTTGGTACTATTCCTCTAGCTCTTCAGGGCTCAGAATTCACTGCAAGCTATTACAAGGGAGCTAAACATAAGACATCGTCTGCATAATGAACACTAATCCCGAGAGTGTGGCGCCCACGACACACATGAATGCTAGACAGAAGATAACCAAATGTCTAGACTTATTCAAACCTGTTTTCCGTAGTTCAAATTTGTACTAGCTGCTTTTGCAGCCCAAGAAGCAGATACTAGCTTGAAAACAGACGCACACAACAGAACGACAACAAGCTAGCCCTCTGGAACATCCTCACCCAGGTCTTTCTGAGTTTATCTATCCACACATGACAACAGCTTCTTAAGCCAACATCAGCTTTCTAAAAATATACACTGTTTGAAGCACCTACAAGAAAAGCCTTTGCCCTTCCTTTGATTCAATACATCGGTGGGCTGGAATTTTTCTAATGGATCCCACTTCCCAGTCTTTTCAAATTAAGTTACCAAGATGGTATTATTTAAGAATCTGTGGATTTGTGTTTGTCACAATGGGCTAAAAGCATAGCTGTGTGATTCTAGAACAAACATCAGTTATAATTAGCTGAGGTTTCGCAGGTTCTACATCTGTAGGTTCCCCATACATGGATTAACCAACTGCTGATCAAAATTATTTTGGAAAAAAAATCTAGAATGTTCCCCAAAAAGCAAAACTTGAATTTTCCATACACTGAGTACTGTGTCAAATCCACCTGGCTGGAGTGATGTCCAACCACTGTTATTAAGCATTTTAAGCAATCACCACTGTTATTAAGCATTTTAAGCAATCTACATAAAATATATGAAAAAACTAGAGATAGGTTACATTCAGTGAGTACACCTCTCTCAATTTTGTGACTTATCAGATTTGGGTATTTACAGGTGGACATAGCTCCCCCACCCCAAGGATATCAAAAGACAACTGTTCTCCATGTCCGGCTTTGCACAAGGAACTGGAACATTACCTCTTTAGTTTCTATGACAACTGTGACATATCCAGCTCCTAGTAATGAAACCAACTATGTGCCAGGACACCTTGGTTCCTACAGCAGATGTAGTAATTTGAAAACATAAGGGACTAAATGAGAGAGGAGTATTAATATTATGCTGTAAGACAAGGCTGGTTATGATTTCACCCATGAGCAACTGCTCAAGGTTTTCTCCAGGCTGGTGAGAGACAAAGTTTGGTAGGAAGCATGGAAGCGATGGAGACAAGGAGCCACAAGTGAGTCTTGGGTCCCACTCACCCGGCCTCGGGAAAACATGAGGATGCCTCATGTGACAATTTTACATACCCGATCCCCACATGCTGGAGTAAATTAATGAATATTTTTATTGCTGGGAAGCTAGTTACGGCAAAAGCAAATGCCCGACCTCATTTGCTCTGTTGACGCCAGGCCCGTTCTGTTCCATGTCTGAAGAAAGAGGTCCTGAGGGCTCCCCACACTTGTACCGGAGTCTAAAGCATCTCAAGGCAGAGACACAAAGAGAAAACATTTAACTTTTCCTTTCTCTTCTGTTAAAATGGGTGATGGGAACTGTAGGAGGGTGGAGGCAAAGGTCACAGGAAAACGGGTTCATTTATCCACGAAAACTTTTGTGAGTTCTCTTTCACAAGCCTTTCCCCCTGCAGTGTGCCCTACAAGCAAGGTTGGTTTTCTGGTTTCTATGGAATAATGTTGATGAATTAAAAAAAATAAGTCGATAGTTTATATTGATTTAATTATAGTGAGGACTTGAAGTAACATGGCTTATTTCCTGGAAGCCCCTATAGTTTCATGTAAAGTGACTTTTTCCTAAACTGTCTAAATTGGAGAGATTTGGCTAGCTCAATAATTAATACNGCATCTCACATCTCCTTTCTCCTCCCCCTGGGGCCTTTTGAAGAAAAAGACTTGCTGTAACCATGGAGCACGCAATGGGNAAATCTATAAAATATAAAAACTATATGTACTTTATAGGGTTGTAGTGGGGGAAATCTAACAAGAATATATGAAAAAAAACCGCTTAGTAGAGTATCTGGCATGTATGTGTTCAATATACATAAATGTCAACTATAATTATTAATCCTCTTAGGTCATGAACCTAAAGCAACTTCCAACTTAGCTTGCTTAGATACCCATGTAATCCTAGCACACAACCGAGCCTTCCCAATCCCATCCCAGTCCACTGTACTTTATCTACCTAGGTGTCTTGTATCTTTCTCCCTACAGTCTAGTATGTACATACATATTGGAATTCCTCTGTTGTACCATTTTCATTAATCACCAATATCCAGTAGAATGTGGCTCACACCTCACACAATGCCGGATTTTCATTAAGCATTTATTGGACAAATATATGAATTCAAGCACTACTTGTACTAGTGAATAAGTAAATATATGATGGAATACATCCTAGAGTGTACCAGCTGGGATATAACAGATGCTTTCCCTACCTGGTATGTGTGTGTATGCATGTGAACATGCTGCCAGGGATCAGAGCTAGGGCACTGTGCATGCCAGGCAAGCACTCTATCACTGAGCCACACTCCCAGCTCTTACAACACATAATCTTCTGTCGTCTTTCCTTGAAATAAATATGTATCCTTCTGTCAGACCCCAGTTAATTCTCTACAACATACTTCTTTTTAAGGGATAACTGTTAGAGGTCCAGTTTGTCTTGATTAATCTCTAATAGAAGTCTTTGAACCAACCTGGGGTGCCATCCATGCTGCATACGGACAGATCATGTAATGTTGGTGGATCCCAGAACAGAAACATTTCTAGGATTCAGGGGAAATGTTGGTCACAAAGGCAAGGCAAACATCTCTGCTTTGCAACTTATGAATATTACAACTATCTACCAAACAATTGGTGAATATCTTCTGGGCTTGAATAAGAAACCCAGGATGCATTCTCAAAGAAGGTGAATCAGAAATGATCAATGTTAAGGCTGGAGAGATAGGTCAATGGTTTAAAGCACTTACTGTATTTGCAGAAGACCCAAG
>LZPO01057077.1:1993-12175 GCA_001675575.1 Neotoma lepida
GGATCATTGCTGCATGACAGCGGTGAGAAGGGGCTGACTAGCCACTCACTATTCCAGCAGACCATCTATCTGTCTTACCTAGGGTTTCTGTTGCTGCACCCATACACCATGACGAAACAGCAAGTTGGGGAGGAAAGAGTTTATTTGGCTTACACTTCAGCATTGCTGTTCATCCTGAAGGAAGTAAGGAGAGGAACTCAAAACATGGCAGGAGCTCGAAGGCAGGAGCTGATGCAGAATCCATGGAGGGGCACTGCTTACTGGCTTGTTTCCCTTGGCTTGTTCAACCTGCTTTCTTATAGAACCCATGACCACCAGCCCAGGGATGGCACCACCCATCATGGGTTGGGCCCTCTGCCATTGATCACTAATTGAGAAACTGCCTTAGAGCTGGATCTTATGGAGGCATTTCCTCAACTGAGGCTCCTTCCTCTCTGATGACTCTAGCGTGTGTCAAGTCGCTACACAAAACCAGCCAGTACACCATCCACCCCTTCTTCTCTTTGGCCTCCAGAGACATCTGCAGGTATGCCTTCTGCTGTTATTAAAGATGGTGTCACTCCTAAAAGTAACTCTGAGAGCTTCTTTAAAGGCATATTGTTTCTCAGCAATATGGTCTCATGTAGATGTACTGGAAATGTTCAAGAAAAAAAAATTTCCTAGAATTTTTAAATATTGTAAAATTATTTAAGGTCTAAACATTCTATTGTGCCTTGTATTAAAATCTTTATTTTAATAACAGTAAAGTCTTTAAATAAATTGGACAATAAGATACAATATTGTAAAACCTTTCTTTTTCTTCCAAGTCACTTTAATATACTGACAGATTCAGATAATGCCTGGCTCATCAAACTAATTATTCATTGGGTTTTGGCTAATAGATTTTTGCAATTTATCATGCTAAAAAAAAAAGACCCCCTCTTATATCCTTTATTCCTTTAGGAAGGAGTTGTTTTTATATCCCTGATCTTGCAGCCTATTATTTCCTAGATTTATATNAATGTCTTTAAATACCCAGTAAGGCAGAATTTAATTCTGGTTGACAGAGAATAAGTCTCAAAGCTACAAAGCTGTGGTGGTAACAACAGTTAAAAAACGAAAATAAAAAAGAAATATGTTTAAAAAAACCATTGTCTACATAGTGTCTTTAACTTGAGACATCAAGTGAACACCAATAAAGTAGTTCATATGTAAAATTTGAATTTGACATGCTGGGTAGTATTTTTAATTAATAATAAATGCATATATATATAAAATGTGTAACATGATTAAAGTCAGTTTACTTAAATACTTTGTGTGCAGAAGACTTTGGCAAACCCTATTTTAAGCTCCATTTCTTATCTGAAGTGTCTACTTGCCCTCTCTCTCTCCCTAAAATTATCTTCAGCAGAGTAAACTTGATTAATGAGCTGTTTCATTTCTTAGGATAAAGCTAACATTTTCTTTTTCCCAGCAACCCTTGCAAATTACTTGATTAATATCAAAAGGCTCTGATTCACACGTCACCTTTGGATAAACAGGTTGTGATACTGTTGGCAACATGCTAAGAGGTATTCCTGTAAGTAGGCTATGACGGAAATTGCCTTTGTAATTAAATGTAGAGGGGGAGCCCTTTTTTTTCTCTTGCAAATCTTTTTCGCTTTTCTTTTTTGTAAGAAGAGGGTGTGTAATGAGACTGAGCCCAAACCAGCTGTGCAATAGCCTTTCTTACATCAGGAGTCCACTTGTATTTCCTCACTACCCAAAGCCTAGGAAGAAAACTGAAATTTATGAAGCTGGAGTAGAGCTTAATTCATAGTTTTAAGGGTTATTTTTCCCAGTTTTCCTTTACAAAATGTAACAACAAGAATTAATGAATGCCATGTTGACTGGAGAATATTTATCCTCTGAAAGACGTTCCTGATAAGTCATTGTCTGAGAAACAGAGTATGGACTCCCACTGATGTTAACAAGGCAGATATGACTTTGGGTAAGTAAAGATTCTAGGCTAAAGTAGATGAAGGAGAATGGAATAAAATATTCTGCCTTGATCAGCTACCAGGTGACTTGCAGACGTTCTAGTTCATGTAGAAAATAAAAACTGCCTCCTCCTTTTCCAGCCTTATGATTTGTCTCTCCAGTATTGGTTTCTCCATCACAAGCAACGGTTTGCATACAGGCGCTGTGATGTAGTTCACCTTATCTTGTTATGGAGCCAGTGATGGGTTGCCATAACTGTAAGCTGGAGGTCCATCAATGATACGCTTGAGGCCAAATCAGGGTCCCCACCTAAGATCTCAAATTGGTGGAAACACTTTGGTTGAATAAGAAAGATGAAAAATATTTTACAATAAGTGGAAGTTATGTGAAATTTCAGTATCATAAAGTTTTATAAGAACATAGCCAGACATGGTCTTGCTACCATGGCGAGACTGGGTGGTTATAGCTGAGACTGACTTCAGGGCCTGCAAAGCTTACAATATTTATTGTCTGCCTGTTACAGAAAAAGTGCGATGACCCTTGGTGGAAGCCAACTGTGATACTTCTGTCTACTGCTTTTCCAGGCTCTGCTCCAGCTAGCATTGGCCATGTGACAATAAAATACAAGCAGTGACCCACCAGGAGGAATTCTAGAGAGGCTGGCATCTCAGCTTTCCCTCCAGCCTTGAATGTGAAAGTAAAATCTTGATGTGAGAGCAGTCATCTTGCAATCATGAGGTGAGGAATGTAAAAATAATAGCCAGCACCCTAGGGTCCCTGACAGAATTGTTCAGCCAATGAATCAAGGCCAACTACTGCTTACTACCAGATGCCATACACATGAGAAAGATTAGCCTCCGTGTCTATGGCATTCTTCCCTGGGCATTCAGTGGCTTGTGAGAAAATGCCCACCTTACTAACCGGTCTTCCTCTTCCCTTCCTTTAGGTACAGAATGTATTTGGTCATACTTTTGTAAGCCCTTGGGGAAAGAGGGTGCTCCCGTATACTCATCCTGGTATAGGCACACTTCAGTTTCTTCATTAGTGTCCTCAACAGTGCTGCCTTGATATTTGGAGAAGTATTTATAAGAACAGTCTGTTTCTTTGCTGTCTCTAATAGTTCAAAGCAAGAGAGTTTCACTGTTTCTAACAGGGCATCTTCATCAACTCTACCCCCCATATACCTTCACCTAAGTCAGGGGCCCCATCTCTGTTAGTCCATACCCATTAGACCATGACATCTATCTAGTATGATACAGTGTGTTAATCCATACCTATTACACCATAACATCTATCTAGTATGATATACGTTGATCACATGGTAACTAGTCATGGTTTTTTGAGAAACCTACTTACTGATTCCCTCAGTGGCTGCATCAGTTACATTTCCACCAGTAGTGAGTAAATGTTCCCTTTCCCCAATATCCTTTCTAGTATCTCTCGTTACTTGTTTTCTTATGATAGCTATTCTGACTAAGGTAAGATGGCATCTCAAAAGAGTTTTGACTTACATTTCCCTCTTGGCTAAGGATGTTANTAACCAAGACTCATTTACATCCGGCACTCTAGCATGTAGCATAGTGCCACATACATTATAGGGGATAATAGACTAAATGGAAGGAAAGCAGGTAGCATATTTGTCAGACAGAATATATTGTAGAATACATTACATATGTTATTAAACTTACCGGATGTTCAGGCTGAGGATGAAGCTCAGTAGAGTACTTGACCAGCATGCATGAAACTCTGGTTTGAATCCCCAGTACCACATATACCGGGTGTAGTTGTACTTGCCTGTAATCCTAGCATATGGAATGTGAANGCAGAGAATCAGAAGTTCAAGTTCATTCTTGGCTATATACTGATGAGGCTACTCTAGGATATATGATACTCTGTCACTTATAAAACAAACAAACTAAAGGGACATAAAGAACTTATTTTGCCTCATGGTTCCAGAGATTTCAGTCCACAGTCAACTGGGACCATTGCTGTGATCCTGAAGCAATAGTGAATTTCATGGCTGCAATAAGCAGTGGAAAAAAAAAACTACATCAAGGTGGACAGGAAGGACAGAGCGGGAGCAGGAAGGGATGTAGAGATGGGAGGAAGGAGCATGAATAAGAGCAGGAGCTAGGTCTAGAACAAGATACAGCCAACGAGGGCACACGCCCAGTGATCTACTTCCTCCAACGGGGCCTCACTTCTAGAATCTTTCGTCACCTCCCAGGCATGTCATGAAATTATGAGCCCATCAGTGATCAATCTACTGATTAAGTCTGGACCTTCCTGATGCAATCACACCTGAATGGTTGGATCCAAGAGCCAAGGAACATACTTGTCTTTTGGAACCATGCTGAAAGCCAAACCATAACATACACCCATGTCAAAGTCTCTGCTTCTGAAAACAAGACACTTATTTTAATGTAGTCAGCACATTCATTATCCTCTGACCTTCTGTGTTTCCTAAAGTTTGGTATGATGTTATGTTAGTGTTGGCTTTTGTGTAGAGACCATGTGATGAAGGCGAGGCAGGGATAAAACTATCCCACCATGAGGAATAGTGGAGGAGGACAGTATGGTTTTGAATGGTTCACCATTGATCAGGAATTTAAGATATTCAGGGGAGGCCTGGAGTAGCCAAGCAGTGGACACTGGAGACAGGGGCAGAGGTTTCCAATAGAGTGCTTCAGGCCAAGCCTAAGAAAACTAGACAACCCCTCCCTAGAGAGTTAGCCTTAGTAGCCCAANAGGCAGGCACAAAGGAAGTGGACACAGTCATGGGTTCTGAATCAATCTGGGATCCAACCGCATCAACCAGGCTATTCAGTCTTGTAACAGAACCCAAAGTGACCCTGGGTTTCACCTATTGCCACATCCTGGGTCAAACTNTGTGTGGCATTTTACAAAGTAGAGTGTCCCAGAGGATCTGGGATTTTGCTGTGAGATTGTGCCTCTTAGTAACATCAGAAGCTACGCCTATAATGTCTGACCAATATGACGACCCAAACATGAGCTAAACAAGGAGGATACCAACAAACATGACAAACTGAACAGGGAAAAGTCCAGGAGGCCTCAGCCCTACACAAAGAACTACAGGCAACTGAGGAAAGCTGGGAGCAGAAGAAGTGNTCCTCCCCAGGGAAGAGCACATCAATTGGTTGTTCAGCACCAAATGGTCAGCCCTGAAAACATACATATAAATAGCATTATACGGACATAACAGGTTATACTTAGGAATCTATGTGTACATACAAATACATATATATGCCTAGGATAACAATTGATGAACAAAGAGATGGTTAATTTGAAGGAGAGCAGGGAGGGATATATGGGAGAGCTTGAAGGGAGGAAAGGGAAAGGGAAAATGTAATTAAATTACAATGTCAGTTTTCTTTTAAGAAATTAAAAGATTTGGGAGTGTTCTTGGATGTATTTGCTAGCATGCTAAGCAACAGTAAGCCTGGATATAAGTGGTACCCACATTTTGCTTTTCCAGTAAATAAGAGAACATTGGCATAAACAAAATAGGGTGAAATATAAATAGTTAGACAAGTACCATCATCTTATACTTAAAACACCATGCACTTTAATAACCTCAAATTATTCAAATTGATTGTGCTCTCTTCATTTCTCTACAGAGCTACATGTGGGGTCTTTCTTTTTCCGTCTTAGGAAGAACCAAGAAGATTTTTAAGAACTTTGTATAAGACAAAGAATTAAGTCATACAATGGATAATAAAAGTGGGTAATTTTGAAAAAGAAATCATAAATACTAGTGGAAAATTGAGGCCATCTGGGTTTATTTAACACTTCAATATTAAGTGAGGAGCCCCAAATAAAACAGGAACCCATCTTACAATATGGCCATGTGCCTTATGAGCAAAAGGGAGACCGAAGGGTTTCCCAGAGTCTAAGTTTCTGTATATTCTCTTCTAGCTCTGACTTGTTTAATTTACACTGTTGTTTTCCTCTCATTAATTTCTTAGCAAACAAAATAATGGATTTCACTCTGGCATTTCAAATATATGTATCATTGCACTGTGCTCATGTTCACTTCCAGCTGTCTTTATCCAGTCTTGTCATGCTCATGAAGCAAATTAGGTGGCCTTGGTCTCAGGTTACTTTTCCATACTGTTGTTGAGCATCAAGAGCCAGAGAAAGGATCAACAACCTTGGGGATCCCTTTCCCACTCTACCCTGGACATTTTATTAAGCTTTTTTTCTCTTGGGGTTCTGTCTCTGTTTGATGAAGATAGTGTAGATATCAAACAATATGATGCATATATACCCTGAGAACACTTACAAAATTACCCATAATTCTGTGAAAGTGTTCTGTCACGGTTGCTGTTTAAGAACAAGACACTGAAATAAGTGCTTATTAAGGTTTCATAGAATTGATACCTACTGTTTCTTTATATGTAATCACTTTATGGCATTTTAATAACCATTAAGCTTTTATCAATGTTTGCTAGAATGTATCTAACATCAAAAAGTACCATCAAAGCTATAGAAGTGTGCAAACCATTAGAGAAGAATGGGCCATTAATGCATATCTTTGCCTTGGTTTCATATTAGTTTAAGACAAACAAAAATGTTCTTTCTTCCACCCATTTTATTTCACAACAGAATAGGAATTCTCCCCAGGGTCATGCAAGAAAGCTATTTTTGATTTACAATAAAAAGTATCAGAAAAAAATGTTTTTCAAATTAGAACTAATTATTGAAATTTATAGGATGCAAATATTTTTTGTTACAGAAATGCTGAAGTGTGGAGTGGCTCCTGTGGAGATTAATGGATCAGAATAGGTGAACCTTGCCTGGGTGATCCTGCTTGCTTCCTGGCTCCTACCTGAAGGGCAAAAGAAATGGGATAGTATAAAGACAGCAAATGACATTCACTAAAGCCCTACCAAGATAGCAAGACTGTAGCAGAAACATGTACTTCCTGACTTAGTCATTCAATACTCCAAAAGTTGGTCCAGGTCTTCCTAATGTGGTAGGAAAGAACTGGAATTCCAGCGATTATAAGGACCAGTTAAATTTCCAGGATTCAGTGGCAGGTATGAGAATAGAAAACAATAGTTTGAATGGCTGTTGAACCTACACCACCACCCCTGCTCCTCTGCTAGGCTCAGAGAACTTTTCTCTTTGGAAGCTAGCTGAAAACCCATTTCAGCAAACTTGGCTGCTATTTTTCACCACTGTGATAGCTGCCTTCCTCATGATGGGGACACAGAAGTATAGCTGACCATGCACAGGGAGAGGAGTGCATCTGTACTTTTAAGACTGCATCTCCCCAGGGTGTCAAGGTAGGAAACAGGATAATAAAAGAATCTGAAGCAGGAGAAGGGATGACTGTGAATGCTATCTTCCCTGCAGAGAAGGGATGGGTTATTGATTACAATATAAAGATGCCTTGTACACAAACATTATCCTTAATGTAGAGCTCCCACACACATCAACATACATGTGTTATGTGTGTATACATATGTGTTTACATTGTCCTATTCATCATTATGACAATAATTTGTGATTGTGAAGTAAGCACTACATCAGGCCATAAAAGATTAGCGAGTCACAGACAGAAAGGCAAACCCCCGTTTCCTAACAACTTTGCATTACAATACCAGCACTGCCTAGAAGACGGCTGTCTCTTTTCATATAATTTACCATTTTCACAGGGGGATTGTACAGCTTATTTCCTATTTGAATTTAAGATCCTTTATTCCCTAAGAGGAAAGCTTCTGTACACAAGACATAATGGCATAATAATGAGATTCCCTGACTAAACTGACCATTTATGCATACCCTCAAATATTCTCCCCCGCTCCCACTTGCTTCCTGCTGTATCCATAGCAAAGTTCAACAGGAACAGTAGGGGGCTGGAAGGGCATAGAAATTGGAAACTCAAAAAAGTCACATGGCATATAAGCGTAAGCCTTTTGAATAGTGAAATCTTGGTTTAGAAAAGCTACCTTTTTTGGAAGAGCCCCCAGGGTGGAGAGAAGTGATCTTGCTACTTAGAGACAGATCTGGAACTCTGGGCAGTCTCCCCCTTTTTAGTCTCCTGTCTTTCAAAACATGTACTCCTGTGTAAAACAGTCAATAACAACTGGATATCCATTGACCAGAAAGCACTGATGGTATTCTGGGTAGGCAGGAAATTCTGGGAATGTTTGTAAATGCTGCTTCTCTGTTTCTAACTGGATCTGTTCCACCACTGGTATCTTCAGCGCAGTGAAAAGTATTAATTGTAGGTAGAACTCACATATACCAGTCCAGTGTGAGAAATGATTTCTATCCACTGTATTGCAGCTGACAGTAGGTGAGAAACAGTTCTGGGCAGATATAGGACAATCTCTTTGGAGGAATTCTGATAAATCTTGTAGAAAAAAATGTGGGATTGCAGTACAACAGTACAACGAGCTATTTGTTTTTATTTCCTTATTAAAAAACATCAAACACAAAAATACTAGAAGATGAACTCAGTTCATCCTCAATATTTGAAATTGCAGAAGTAGAGAAAAGAAAACATTTATGTCCATGATTCTGAACTAACGCTGAAATTGAAACATTACTTGATCTCAAGTTACTTCTTTTAAATCAACCTGGGAAATGACATAACCGTATTTAATTCCTCTGAGAAGAATTACACAGTTCCAACCATCTGCTAAATTAAGAAGCAGTGATTATAACAAGCATTTACAAGAGACCAGATACAAAAGGGGATAATAACTTTATGCATAAAATGAAACCCTGGGAGGCTCTGGAAACTTGGAAATGAAGATAGAAATTTGGAGAACAAATCCTTCAGCGTTCTTAGACAGCAGAAGTGACAAAGGTCAATAGTGCTGGACAGCACTCCCTTCATTTTCTTGTTTCTTTTTGGGAGGAACTGCCACTAAATTCCACCAAACTCCCAGTAATGCTAACCCTTCTTTTTCACACCTCATCAGACCTCTAGTCTTCATTATCCTTTAGTCTTCATTATCCTTTTTTTTTTTCCTGGAAGTCTTGTACATGTCTTTATTATTATTATATTGTTTTCCTTCTGCATATACAAGCATAAAAATTTGATCATATCCTCTGGTAGGAACAAACCCACAAAATTAAGGTTGTCACTCTAAGTACCCGTAACCTTATGAGATGAACTTTTAAATAGTCAGTGTTTTTTTTTCTTTAGTCCTTGAATAATGTATAGATTCAATATCTCTACAGTTTTCTGGTAAAAAATAAAATAATTTAAAAAATACCATTAAGAAGCAATAATGGTGGCCTTAGCCATTCTGGAATGTTGTCTAAGTCCACTCTTTAAACACAGAACACATTTTCTCAACACAGCCTTATTTGTCTAAATATTAGCAGAGACTCCTCATTTAGAAAATGAAATTTGTGTTTATATAACAGCTCTAAACTAACAGAAAACAAAATACCTTAGAAGTTATTTCAAATGTCAGGCAATGTAATACGGCACTAGCTCTCAAGCAACTGAAAAACAATCAATTTATATTTTAGGTTTTCAAAGGCATGGCTCTAATTATGCTGCTGCTACATTGACAGAGTAGGAAAGTCTGGTAGCAGTGTGACCCCCCCTCTCCCTTTCCTTATGTATACACACACCACTGTGAAAATACTACTTATGAGTCTCTGCAATAACCTTACCCTTGAGATGCCTGTAATTTATTTTACAGTTTATGAAATAAAGAGGGCTATGAGTTGGCCAAACGTGCTAATTATTGTAATTGTATTTAGAGACGTAGGAAAATCCTAGTGAAAATTAGCAGCATGCAGACTACTAACAAGAACTATACTGTAGGACCACACAATGTTTAGGTAACCTTGCTTTGTTTAATAAACAAGGGTTCCTGAACATGCCTCCTCCTTTTGTATCATATACTGTGCCTAGTGGAATCAAAGTGAACTTTTCACCAGGCTTTCTTTTTCTTCCTGACACAGAATATATCTGTATGTTATTTTGAAGAATAGTGGGAGGTTTTTTGCTTTAAGTAATATTTGGTACCCAAAGACTCTCAAGAAAGCATCTGCCTGAAATTCATCCACCAAGTTGTAGAGATGCTTTTATTTTTAGGCAGAGTCTTGTTCTGTAATCCAGGCTGGCCCTTAATTCTCCACCAACTGCCATCCTCGGTCTATTTAGTACTAGGACTATAGGCATTGTGTAATCCCATTAGGCATACATTAGTTGACATTTATTTACTCAAC
>LZPO01057080.1:0-12136 GCA_001675575.1 Neotoma lepida
TCCAGTCCTTGGAGGAGGCATTCCACTCACGGGTGGAAGAGATACTGGACTTTAAGAAAAGCCTTCATTTATCATAAAAATGATCCTGGCTATCCTGCAGACCAGCTGTGGAGCTCTCCAAGGGTGAAAGAGACAGGACAAATTGTGTCCAAGTATCAAGGGAAAGAGGGTCACAACTCTTTCAGGGTATCAGCGTAGCCCATTGGGCAGTGACAATAAAACGACTCAGCTTAAATGCCAGCAAAGCAGAGGTGGGTCCTGTCAGAGGCAGAATACAGGCAATGCTCATATCTCAGCTTTATAATGGATGTGCTCTTATACTCAAAAAAGCTTCAGTGAATTATGAAAGACATTTATCAGACATTAGAAAAATTCCAGTGTTGGGAAAAATTTACCATCATTTATCAGAGGCTTGAAGCTACAATGTATTTTTCATTGTGTGATATGGAAACACATGTGTGGTGAGTGGGCGGGTTTCTGGTTCAACACCAAACTCACACTATTCCTATGAGTAATTGGATTCAGCCGAGAACCAAATGGTTTGCACTGATCGTACAGCTAGGAAACAAAAATTAGAGGAAATAGCACTTACACCCAGCAATGACAATCATGACACCCACCGTGCATAGCAACATTCAGTATCCCACTGTGATGAGGGAAAATAGACTTGAACATAACCCTGTCAAGTGCTTCCTGTGTTCAACGTCAGGCATCACAGACTCCATCTTAAACCTGTTCTCTCAAGCTAATTCACTGAGGCTTTCCACTCTTTATCACACTGCTTCTCCTTTTCCAGATCAGCCCTTAATTGTGTCTAGTTGATCTCAGTGTGTTCCCTGGTGTTACTAAGTCTCAACCTAACATAAAACCATGGTGGGTTTTTGCCTATCATTGTCTTCTTATTTGTATGTGTATGTATGTGTCCATGCATGTGCTGAGGCCAGAGAAGAACATCGGTGGCTTACTCTATAATTCCCTATCCTATTCCCTTGAGACAGTGTCTCTTTCACTAAACCTGGAATGAGGCTGGTGACCTGCAAGTTCCAACTATTCTCCTGTCTCCACCTCTCCCCGCCACACACACACACACACACACACACACACACACAGCACTGGAGTTACAGATGCATGTTCAGCCACAACTGACTTTGAACAATGGGTGCTGGGGATTTGAACTCTGGTGTTTGTGCCTGTACAGCAAGCACTCTTACCCTTCAGTCATCTCCCCAACCCTCACTATCTTCTTTGATCTTCCCAACAGCCTCCTGAAGAATGTCATCAGACGTATTTCTATTTTCCCCTTAGAGTAGTAAAAATGAAGTCAAAGAACGGTTACCCTATGTTTAATCTCTACTGAGCATCAACTGACAAGAGCACCCAGATTTCAGGACAACCTTAAACATGACAAAGAACTTGTTGGCTCTAAAGGCTGTGTGACCCTCACAATGTGCACTCTTCTGGGGATATCTCGTAATTTCCTCTTCGGGAGCTCCTTAAGAACAGCATAAAGGCCTATCCAGCTGGAACCATTTACACAAACTGTACGGCCTGGAGGCAGGGGATGGACTTAATGACCCTGGGCTAATCAATTCCTGCTTCCTAACACAAGGAGTGATTGCAAAGTAATGATCCACCAGGTCCCAGACAAACATCACAGTTACACATTAAATGAAGTTTCTGATTCCTCATTCCATGATAAATGTATGCTTAATCCTGATTCCTGATCCATCATAAATTGCTCGTCTCTTCAGGGTCACTAAGTGACATTTGACTATGAGTCGTAGAGGAAGCTGAGCTGGAGAGTCTCAGCTGGAGTGGGCGCAATATTGTAGGTATTGTGAGCGCTCGCATTAATCTGCTGCCATCTGTCTTTATTTTGCTAACCCACTCAATCGGACACCATAAATGTTAACAGACATAAAAATGCTTTTCTTCAACATTAGGCACACATATCTTCTTGCTTCACCTCCCGAATCTCAGACAGCCCCTGATTATCCCAGGCAATGCCATGATGAACCCACAGTAGCTCCCTGAAGTGGCTCTGAACAGCAATGCCATATAAGGCATTGTTCCAAACCCACAATCAGAATTTAGATTCCATTTTGAGGCTCTAATGCTTCTGTACTTGGCAGCAGATTCTACCCATCTTACCCAGAAAGATCTAGAATGCACCCTTTATCTTACCCTCTAAGAATGGAGGCTCTGGCTACTAAAAGTGAAGTCAATCACTTCTTTGAGCAGAGTGTGATGGAGGCAACTGTATTCCTACCTCTGTGCCCTGCCACAATGCAGATGAACAAAAACAGAGGCCCCTGTGGGCTAACAACTATCTCTTTCAGGATAAAACCATTTGTTTGCAATTGAAGTAGTTAAATTCCGAATAAGAATCCCACCTTACAATATTTTGAAAAATCTGCCATCGCTCTGGGCCAGTGAGAGTCCTTTGAAGTTTTTATTGCCCTGAATTTGCTTTGACAATTTTTCAAAGGACAGAAAGCTCTTACATTTGGAATGATCGTAGAATTTTGCTGGGACCCTTAATCAGAACTGTGATAGATGTTGTAGTGTACTACCCATAGCTACTGTGGCTGAGAAGGATGTCCTCTGCTGCCACAAGGCTTGACCATTTATAGCTGTCAACTGAGGCCCTTACTAGGACTTACCCTAAAGAGCCACCTAACCTAAGGTCATGGCCAATTTGGATTTGAAATGTCCTCCAAAGGCTAATTGGTGAAGGCTTGGTTCCCCAACTGGAGGTACTATTACTAGGAGGTGACTGAACTTGAGGAGATAGGGCTTAATTGAAGGAAGTAGTTACTGGGAATATGACCTTGAAATGTCCGTTTTTACCTCTCTCTCTCCTCACGTCCATTATGAGGCGAGCTGTTTTGCTCTGCTATGCCCTCCCATGATGACTTTGTTGTTATGCCTGAAAGACGAGTCCCTGTGTGCAAGAGTATAAGGTGGTGGCTAATACTCTCTAGCCAGTTGCTCCACTCTGCTGCATCTCCTTGTCTCCTCTGCAGATCAGATAAGCCATCGGGGTTTCACTCTCTCACCCTCCACTTCATAGTTTGGGAAACAAAATCCTATTGTTGGGTCCAAGTCTTACAGTTGTTTCCAGGGAAACCAAAAGCATCTCATGACTGATAACCCAAGATGTAGCTGGTTGCTCCCTAGTGTGTTTGGTCCATTCTATCTCAGCCATCAGCCCTTCCGCCAAGGGGTGTGAGCTCAGAGGACATATATCCTGATCTTTGTGTTTCTCTATACTGGACACTCTTTCTGCCTCCAGATCTGTCACTCCTGATCTGGCTTTTCGATTTCTGGGGTTGTCTACATCAACCTCAAAGAACATTATGTAAAACAAAAATGCTTGAAATAGAGGTGAATTTATCTTTGAAACTGGAAGATATATATGTCCTATAGCAGCCTTAGAAGAAAGCAAACTCGATATAAAGTCAAGCTAACTCCCTAACTCACACAACTTCCAAGCTCTTAAGTCTAACCCACAATGACTGTCTGTGTGTCTGCCTGGTTATCCCATGGGAAGACTGTATGCCAAGCCAGCGTGGTATGCTTTTGAAATCATTAGCTACATTAATGCCATTAATGCCATTTCTTAGATAAAGTGGAAAATACTCAAATAAATTGACACTATTCACCAAAACACTCACTCTTTGGCAGCCTTAGAAGGTTACTTCAGTCTTTTCTAACTGCTTGCTTATTTATAAAGCCTGCAATTTTAATATCCATCGATAAATGATAGGGCAAAGTACATCATCTGACACAAATGTTGACCCATCACCCAGGATTGTGGCTATAGGAAAGAAGACTGAAGTGTGGGGAAGGCCATCATATGATGGCTTGAGGCTCTCCATTTTTTTTAAAGCTTTTATTGAATGATTTCTCTCAGTGATGCTGTTTTTGCAATTACATAGCAACAAAGCCATTTAAAATAACTTTTTTTGACACTATAAGCATAAAAAACTTAAACGGGGGTGAAGGGTTTACAGAAAGAAGCCCCCTAAAGTGCTTTCTGCCCAAATGCTGAGTGCCAACACATGTAACAGGGAACTTGTACTCCCACAGTCAGTATAGGCACCATCCAGACTGGGAAAGAGCTGGATACAGAGAACCAGACTCCAGCCTGTCAGCCAATGAGAGGCTCTTGAGATGATGTAACGCTTGAATCCTGATATCCTTTTGAAAAGGCATTGTGGTTGAAGCTTCTGTAAACCAGACTGAACTGGAATTTCCTTCCACACCAAGAGTCTTCTCCGCATGCTGCACCATTTTCTTAGGTGGGAATGCAGTAGGTTTTCTTTTCAAACGTTTGACAAAAGGCACCTTGATAACCATGATGTGTATGTGGATCCTTTAAATGACACTGCCCCTGCTGCTTGTGGCCCCTCCGCTCCTTACTTGGCAATGGCAGGACTAAGCGTTTAGCAGAAACCTCTGAGATGCCTCATCTCCTCTGAGCCACTTCTGACCAAATGTCTCTTCTTTCCATGTTTCCTCCATGGTCTCCAGAGTGGGAGGGCTTGTAACAAATAAAGATGGTGGCCAGAACTTTCAGCTCCACACTAAGATAGCAAGCTTTTGAGGTCTATGTGGCAGCTCGTGTTTCCTTACCCTTTTCTGTACTAGGTAGGACACTGTTGACAACCAAGCGTGTGGATCAGCTTTGGGTGACAGGAAGTCTGGTGAATTCAGAAAACCCACTGAGAAATACTGAGACTGTAAGAGCCTTCCCAGCTAACTGCCACTACTCAGGAACATTTAGTACTGGCTAGAGAAATGTGCTCTGGACCTCTTGTTTGAAGACACCTTTTAACTTTAATTCTGGGCTATCAGATTCAGGGTCATAAAACAGCATGACCAGAACTACACATCTCCCACCTGGGCTTAGAATCGAAGTCTTTATGCCAACCATTTTTAGATCTAAAAGCATTATTTCCTCTGAAGGAATGAATTCATCATTTTCCACCCCATAAAAATCAAACCTTAAAAATCTTACGGTCAACTTACATGCTTTTCCAAGTCAGTTCTATTTCATACCATTAGTTTTAAAATGTAAATGAATGTCAAACATTGGGGCACGAAATGAGCTCACATATGTAAACAGTCTCCAGAGACAAAAAGCGATAACACTAGAAAGCATGGGTTGTGTTTTGTAAGACCACCAACTCTTGTCATCATTACTGCTACTCTGCAGGGTGTAGGGTCTCCAAGACAACAGAAGCCTCGCTTCCTTTGCTCTCTGTGGTATCTGTCTACTAGCATATTGCAAATACTTGATACAGATTTGCTAGTATTAATTTAAACTTAAACCCAGATAGGTATTAAGCACTTAACATATAAGGTGTTGTGTTAACAGGTGATGGAGAGAAAGATTACAGGAACAGCCTTCTTAAGGAGACTCACTATAATTCTCCTAGGCCTTGCCCACCCAGATCAGAGGGNTCACGCTTACAACCACCAGGGTTCTCTAAGTTGGACTAGAATCAGGGAAACAGTGCTATAGAATTTAAGACTTGGAGGTTTCATGAGGATAGTGAAACACCACAGAATATACTCCTTACTTAAAAATTTTTAGCATTGAAAAAATACTTTATTCTTATATTCTATATGTGTGCACATGAGTGTGCACATTCTATGACATGTGCCATGTCACAAGTGTGGAGGTCACAGGGTAACTTGTTGTGCATTCAGTTCTTTCCTTCCATCTAGTGGGTCCAGGGATCAAACTCAGGTCATTAGGCTTGGTAGCATGCCATTTAAATTTTAATTATTGAACTTCAAATACTGTGTAATCACTTTGTTAACAAAAATGGTTTTGACAACTTTGTGGTAGATTATTTAACCTTGAAAAGGGAATGAAGTTCTGATACAGTATAAAGTATACAGTATAAAGAACCTTAAATCTACAACACTATAAGAAATGAGCCAGACAGAAAAAAAGAAATACTATGATTCTTTATAGAAAATATGCAGAATTGGAAAAATTCAGAGAGGCAGAAAGTAGTCAGAGGTAACTAGGAGCCAAGCGGAGGATGGAAAGCAGAATTGCTGCTTAATGCTCACAGATGCACTGCTTGAGGTGATTAAAGAATTGTAAACAGTGACTGCAAATATAATCAGTATCAGTTATATATTCAAAGACTCTTAAAATAGCAAATTTTATGTTAGTATATTACTAATATACTATTAGTATAAAATATACTATTATAAAATAGTAATACAATACATTTATTAATTTTTGAGAATTTTATACAATGTATTTTGGTCATATCCACCCTCCACTCCTCTCCCTATCTCCTCCAAGATCAACCCTTACTTCCCCACCCACTTCCAATTTCATGTCCTCTTTTTTTATTTTTAATGACCACCAAGTCCAATTGTCCTACCCAAGTACTGAGCAGTGTAAGCCTATCCACTGAAGTGCCGTCGTCCTACCAGGAGCCATACCCTCAAAGTAAACTGACTCCTCCTTCTCCAGAAGCCATCAACTGTAAACAGCTCATCAGTTAGGGATGGGGGCTCATGAGCCCATCCCCATTCTGGGCAATGTTGACTGGCTTTATCTTGTACAGGTCTTGTGCAGGCAGCCACAGCTGCTGTGAGTTTATGAATGTGGTGGTCTTGCCCCATTCAGAAGACACTGTTTTATATTTTTCACCTCAATTGTTTTTACTATGATATACTTTACTCAATTTTTCCAGTTGAGATTTTTGAGTCCTGGTATGAGCCCAGGGTTGTTTGGCAGGTAAATAATGAGAGTGTCCACTACACCCAGGGTGGCATAGAGTTTTCATTGCAATAATCCAGTGTTTTGACTTACATAGATATGGTCTTGCTATTTACCAGCTACGGGAACTTGGGCAAATTATTTAACTTTCCAGTGTCTGCCTTCCTACCAGGAATAAGGGGGTAATAATAGGACCTATCGGTCAGGGTTATAGTGAATATTGAGTAACATTTGTGAACTTCTTTGCACAGTGGCTACTTCATTACTATTATTAGTTATTATTAATAATAGGCTAAAATTATTAGAAAAAAAATGTTTTTATTCTTAAGCTAATGATTATTTTAATTACATAACAATGACTGTTTTCTTAGAAACCATGAGCACATGAGAGTAGGATTCATAATGATGACCCTAAATAACCAATCTGATGGTATGATGACCTGCCAAAAATCCTGTCCTGACTCTCTATGGTTTTGGTAAATCCCAAATCCCGTGATCCAGACCGGACTTCAGCCATCCAGCCTTGTAGTGGGTGCATGCCCTCCCCACAGCTATTCCACACTTCCCAACAGCCCTAAGCCCTGGTTTCCTAATGCCTGTGCCTCTGGAGAAAATTGTGTCTTTCTTGCAATTAGAAATAGACCATCTATCCCAGGCCAAGCTAAACAAGTCATTCCCACCTCCTCAACACAGTCAGGGTTTGGGTTGGGGTTGTGACCAACACTGCCCAAGAATGGTGACTCTCAAGCCTCGCATAAAACATAGTCTACTAAGATTCTTCCTTTGATGTATAGACCCAAGAATGAGGGTCAGAGGCATAGTAGGGGAGAATATACCTCAGAAAACCAGAAGGAAATGAAGAGCCATGCATGATTCAGTCACGGCTGAAGCCATTCTACCTTTGGAGTTTCCTGTTTACTGGGCCACAAAGTATCTCTTATTGTCGCAACTAAAATGTCTTGGCTGGTTAATATATATGCGTGTGCGTGTGCATGCATGTGAGTGTGTGTGTGTGTGTGTGTGTGTGTGTGTCTGGGCATGATGGTATTGCATGTTTGTGATTTCAGCAGGCGGGGTTAAGACAGGAGAGTCACTGCAAATTGGAGGCCAGCCTGGGCTATGTAGGAAGCTCAAGGCCAAGTTCAACTACATAGCAAGATCCTATCTCAGAAAACAACAACAAAGTCTCATCTTGCTGCATTCTCTTCCACCCTGAAACTTACAGTGACCTGCTTCTTATGGGACAGTCTCGCCACTACTCTCTCACTCTTGTCACCACCACCACTGTCCCTCTACTACCCTGCTCAGTTTCCCCTGGTCAATTCTTACTCATCCCTTTTTGTCTTGGATTTTGAGACAGAGTCTTATTTCATGTCCCAGATTGGCCTCATATTGAGGATCCTCTTGACTCTTAAATGCTGGAGTTGTAGTCATATGCCACCATGCCTGGACTTTTTCATTCATTCTTCCTAGCTCAGCTCAAACAACACTTCTCCAAAAAACGCTGTCATAGATTTCTCAATATAGGTCAAGTTGTCCTATTTTGGGTAGCCAAAACATTTAACATTTCATTAGATGGAGAAACAGGATAATTAGGCAATCATCTACTTGGTTGACTGATGGCTATCGCTCTCATTTCTCTACTCTACTTTGGTCATAGTGCCTATCTGGGAGCCTTCCTTACAAGAACAGAACTAAACAGATGCTGCCTCGACGAGCAACTGCCTTTCATTTCGAAGGTTGATTATAAAGGCTTCAGTGTAGACCCTTATGTGACTTGCAAGCTCATAGACAGTTGAAAATGAGGCCTAAGACAAGAAGCAGCTGCCAGGATGAGCAAACACATTCAACAAGTACCGATTAGACACCCACTCTGTACCAAATGAGGATTTACATATAGACTCCATTGGACTGCCCTGGACCAGGAGCTCATCACTGACTTTTCACTAGCATGGGAAATTCAGCTCTATGGAGGATTCCAACTCACTACTTTGGTGCTTTGTTCAAACACGGTCAAAATTGCATTGAGCCTTTTGGGGGGAAAAAAAGTTTGATATCCTAAATTCAAAAAAACGGTAACTCTCAAACTCTGTATCTCCCTGTTTGCTTTTAACATGTCTTCAATCTCTGCTGCTTGGAGACAAATAGTATTTAGTTGCTGTTGTATTGAATTGTGAAACTCCCCCACAGGCTCCTCTGTTTGAACATGGGTTCCCCAGCTGCTGGTGGTAGAGTAGAAAGGTGTGGAATCTTTAGGAGATAGAGGCTCACTGGAAGAAATGGATTACTGGGGGTGGGACTTGAGTTTGACAACCTGAGCCCACTTCCTGTCTGTTCCCTACTTCCTGATTTCAGATGTCATGTCACCAGCTGTCTTAGACTCCTGCCACAGGCTTCCCCCACTGTGTGAGACTGTACTCCCTCAGTGGCTTCCCCCACTGTGTGAGACGGTACTTCCTCAAACAGCAACTCCAAACAGACCCTTTTTCCTTATATTGTCTCTTTGCAGGTATTTGATAACAGCTGGGAGAAAAATAACCAAGACAGCTTTCTAAGTGTGTGGAAACATTCAGTAAAACCCAGTCTTCTGCTCAGATTTGCATCACACTGCATCAGTATCCAACAGTAAGCGATAAGTGAGGCCTAGAAACAAGGGAGAACTCTAGGAGGGACATCAAGATGATGCTGAATCAATTTCAGTTATAAACCATACAGAATCACAGTGGGTGGCCCTGGAGTCTAAGGGTAAAAACAGGCACTGAAGGGGTGAGCCCTCCATTCACACCTGGGCACGGCTTTGCACTAGGTCTATGAACTTACACGTGCTGCTTTTGCTTGGGAGACTCTGTTTTCTCATCTATACATCAGGGATAAAGTACTTCCCTCACCTCTGAGGAAGACATGAAGCAAGCCATGCAGCGCACTGTCCAGGTCTGGCACACAGAGGCTATCCTATGCATTTGAACTCTTTTCACTGTTCTGTCTTTGGGGAGAGAAGGTAACTAATTTGTGTGAGGTCTTCTCTCCCTCGGCTTCTGCTCTGAGCTCAGGATTCAGTGATGACCTGTGTTGATTTCATAAGTAGATGTTTCCTTGGAGATTGTACTCAATTTCCCCCCTGGGTCCACTTTACCCTGAAACAGGAACATGGTCGGGGGAAACAGTTTGATGCCATTGCTTTACTTCCTGATAACGGCATTGTTGACATGTCAGCCCTCCATGTCAAAATGTTATGACAACCATAATAAGCAAAATAAATTTAAAACATGTATTGATTTAAGTGTTACCATTTCACTCCATGATCAGTGACATATGATGTCAACTGTGATATATTTGAAGCATATTTTAAGCAAGATAATTAACAAATTGGCTTTTGAAGTTCAGTATTTAACATATTTTATGATGCATTTTAATGAAAAATTCCCATAGGTGGAAACATATCAATAGAAGCCACTGGCCGTAAGTTTAACCAAAACCAAAGGCATCCTTCCCTGCAGGGTTTCACCAAAGGCATCCTTCCCTGCAGGGTTTCATGTCCATACCCATGAGATAAGAAGAAACAGAAGTTGCTCACAGCATTGTGGTAAAAACCAATAACAACCCCAGTATTAAAAAAATACTTGGAAGAAATGAGTCGCTTATTTTTTTATTGTCCCTTCAACCCCATTATTGAAGCACCAGATGAAGCAATTACTTATATTGTTCTATTATTAAATAAAACTCAGGAGTCAGATATTGGGGTAAAAACCTGATAGATCCAAGGACAGAGGACCTGACCCTGCCTCTTCACACTTCCAGACTGGAAAGACTCTTGAATCTTTCTAAGCCCCTCCCTATTCCTTCCTGTGTCTCTATCCTAATCCAGGCCTACCAAAATCTCTATGGTTAATTCTGGCCTGCTGAATGTTGACTCCACCCTCTGATTCACAGTTTAACTTCATTGGCACTCTGTCTCCAGAGTGTCAGGGTGCGATCAAAATATCCCACAACACATTATCATAACCTATCTTCTCGAAACTGATGTTTTCATAGGCAAGGATGGAGACTGGTCAGGGACAAAACTAGGCTCAACTGAGCCATCTTCTGGGCCTCATGACACTTTCATAAGCAAAGGTTGTAATAGTGACAAAGCCAAGGTGCCACGGAAGATGATAGACCACATAGCATCCTGCAACAGAGAATAGCTACCACTGCACGAAGATGTGCAGGAGGGGAGGAGGGGAGAGGGGAGCAGAGGCTTCACCAGCAATTAGAGATTTCCTGACAGGGCCTATGCTAAACGACTTATAGAGGCAATTACCCTAAAAATTTTGAAGTGGCCATTTGCTCAGTAACCTAGACCGACCTGACACCCAAACAGAGACTGCCATAAGCAAAGAATTTATGGTGGTGCAACATGCATTTAGCATAAATTACCTCAGGGAACAGATTTAAGCCACTTTCTTTTTTAAAAATTATGCAACAGCAAAAACAACTACAAAATGAGTTTATGCAAACTCAATCCTACTTGCAGAAAGGGCCCCTCTAAGTCTTTATCTCTGAAGACATGGCCTTCCTTCTTCCCTGCTTGCTTTCTCCTGCAGGATGAAGATTCACAGCATCAATACATAATAACTGTATCTCACTCCATTACAGGTAGTTCAAGGCCGCTCTGCATAAACGATATGCATGGCTTTGTGTCTTCATCTTTAAAACCACCAAATATCTTGGTTGCAAACATACGTTAGGTTTAATGCATCCTCTGCCATAAAAGTGCTGTTGAAGACTAATGAACAAACGAATGTTTGTTTAAACCTCTTTGTGGAAATCAAACAAGCTTTCACCAGCTAGTCATGTATTTATTGTCAGATGTGAATCACCACTTAGGTGTTCTGCCCTGAACTATTCCCAGTTACTGCTCATAGTTCCAAGGCACTAATTCACATGCTGTGGCTTTTGTTCAGCCCACCCCACTCCCCGTCCTTCTTTCTTTTCGTCAGTACATCTTCAGAAAGGCTCTGTGTGTAAAGCTTCATCTTATCCTGGCAAAGCTGACAACACACGGACAGATCCAGCTTCACCATGCTATCCTGGAGCCACAGCCTCAGGGACTCCTTCTGGGTCCTACCCATGTCAAGACCCTCCTCACCAAACGTGTAGCAGGGAGGCACTTGCCCTGCCTCTGCCCTGACCTCTCCTCACCACATCCCTGCGTTTTCAGACTCAGCACCACCTGAAAAGCTCCCACAAGATTTACCCATTATATTAAATAACAGGTTTTAGAAGCCGGGAACTGTTATTCTAGTGTTGCTGGGTGTCATTAAGGTTGCACGTCTATGCTTGTTTAATTTTTCTTCTGCCATTAAGCAAATGAAATGCTCGGAGGGTTTTGTTGCTTTGTGT
>LZPO01057082.1:0-12117 GCA_001675575.1 Neotoma lepida
ATGTTTCTTATTATTCCAGACTGCCTAGGTAATTCACTCTCAGAATCTATTCAGAGGTAGAACAAAGATGAAATATTTTCAGACCTACTAGGACTTTCTAATAAGAACCAACAGTCCCATAATTGGNGTTTTCAAAATATTTTGTTCACCCTTCTACTACAATAATTATACATATTGATTTAAAGGTATTCATAATTTTGAAGTTAGTATATACTCACAGTATATTGAAAATTGATTATAAAAACCTCATGAATTTGACAAGCATATAAAACTCAGGACATTTTTAATGGGAGATTTATAGTGGATGCTGAGGCAGAGGATGGGGAGTTGTGCCTTATGATATCTGCAATTGTATGTGACTCCGCTCATCTGCAGAAATTAGTCTTGGANGTAAGGGATTCTAAGCAGATTTCCTAAAGGTAGAGAATGGTGACTAATGTTAACCTGATGGTCAGGAGACTGACAGCACTTGTCCAGGACCTGATAGATTTCAGCCTAAACTAGAGGCAAAGAAACCTCACTGATGCAAACAATTCTGCTTCACCCTTACCCTTAGACATTCCTATCTTTCTCTTTTACTGTGTATATTATGAGAAATACAGATCTAATTTAAGACCATGGACTGCTTCAGAGAAAAGCTTGCTATATTCCACTAGGAACAAGGCCAGCCTAGGAAAATAATGAATTCATCCCTTGTGTGTCCATTTCCCGACATGTTATATTTTAGGTTCAAACCAATGAGCAATAGGGTTAAGTGACTTTAAACAGATCACAACCTCTTCAATTTAAGGTGAAAACACATTGTGCTTAAACTCCCTTTTCCTTTCCTATGTGTGTTTGTATCTCTGCAGGCAATGTCTTCCAGAAGCTTTGGCGATTGTTGGTGATGGTGTTCTCTGGGGACACTGCCATCTCTGGAAGGGTCTGATCCCGAAAGGAAGGATTACATGAATTTGGACATATAACAACTTCCCCAAAATATGTAATTTTTCCACTGTGAGAGTAAATTATCAGTGGTGTTTTATAACTCTGACCCTCATATTAGTTCATTTAATTGGTTAGGTAATGATCCTGATGCATCTGCCTGGGGAAACCAGAGATGGGTTTTTATAAGATTACTTTGAGTTTCACTTGTAACCCCAAGATTTTCACTTGTAGGTACATCAGAATAAGAACAATTATATAAAAAGACTTGTCCAATATTTTTAAAATTTATTTTAATATTTATTTTTTATACGTATGTGCCTTTTGCCTACATGTGTGTAATGTCCTTGGAGGCCATAAGAAGGCATCAGATCCCATTGAACAGATGGTGAGCTATTATGTGGGTGCTGGGATCTTAACTCAGCCTCTCTGCAAGAGCGACAAGAAGAAAGGCTCAATAGCCTCTCCCCTTACCTTATGTGTGTGTGCATATGCATGCACATGTGTGTGTGTGTGTGTGTGTGTGTGTGCGTATATGTGTGTGTGTGTATTTATATGTGTGTTTGAGACAAGTCTTGCTATATAGGCTACATATAGTCTAGGATGGTATGAACTTGCTATATTTCCCAGGCTCACCTCAAATTCATCATCTTCTCTGCTCAAACTGCAAGAGCTAGAATGTAGGAGTATGCTACCACTCCAGGCTCTACTGAATGCTTCTTAGTCACTAGATGTAAGCTAACAGTACAATAGTAACTGTTCTAGGCCACCATTCACTGAAAACTAGCTTAATCCTGATGAAGAGATGAATGAAGTGTCTACTCACAGAAATCTCTCCAAACTGGGGATCCATTGAAGATAAAAGGAGATAGGTATGACTGGATGTCCAAATTTGGTGATGTTTCTTTCAGTTATCAAAAGACTTAGGAGTTCAACTGAAATCAAGATGGAGCCATACATGTCTTTAGTTTTGATGCTGGTCCCTTAGAATGAACTGCATGAGAACACAGACTTTAGCAGGAAATTCCACCTGCATATTTCCTGATTTTCACCTCAATATTTTTACTCATCTTTTGTCATCTTAATTCTGGTTGATAAGTTTCATTGAGTTAAAAATAATGCTAGAATGGAAACAATAAAGTGTGAGTGTAATACCAGTGTGGTCATCGTATCTACTTGTAGTGTCACTCCATAGGAGTGGGGTTGGTCCTCTATATATATTTAGTTAATTCAACTAGAAATGACTCTATTTCATTTTTTATTCTACTTTTCCAAGATTTTACCATAGTTTGCGCTTCATTATTTTCACTGTTATTTTTCTTGCCTCTCCTTTAGCTCCTTTCTTTCCATAAAAATTTTAAAAGTTTTATTTTCAATGCATCGAGGTTGGTCATTTTGATCTCATTTGTATCTAGTTTTGTTTCACCTTTAAAAGTTCATACAAAAAATCAGAATGCTACNGTCGAAGAATTCAACAGGAAGTGTTTTAAAGGAAATGTTTCAATTCTTTCACTGTACTCAGATACAATTTTTCTACTCTACCCATCCAATGTGAACTTCTATTTCCCTTCCATTTTCAATTTTTCTCAGTGTTTTTCCTCCAGCTCAGGTGGGTCTCACAGTATATTTTCCCAGCAGTCTTTGAACTCCATTGCTTTTGTTCAACAACACTATTTGAGCCTTGAAAAGTGATGCATAAATACTGTTGCCCATTGCTTTGTTTCACAGTGTCTATTTCTGAGACCCCTTGCACCTTAATTAATTATCTGATGCTGGACAAAGCAGCATCAATCTTTTTTGGTTCTTCTCATCACCATGTTAAGCTGAAGGTTAAGTGGGCAGAGTGCACTTGAGATAAATACAAGCTTTTCAGCACAAAAATCATCTCTTCAACACCCCTATCTTATATACAAAGAATCTTAGACTTGGAGATAAAATACCATTAAGAGTTAACAGCTAAGCTTGACTAGATGATATATCTCCTCAAAGCACTTCATTTTTCATATCATTTGTTGCTTGATTTATTTCTTCAGTGCCTAACCATGTCCCAGTTCCTCGAAAATATCCATTATTTAACCCGTTGTACTTATACATTTGTATAGCTTAAAAGAGCTGTATCTCATAAAAATATACCACAAATGCCCTTCAGGAAGTCAGTTTTAAATTAATGTGTTAGCTAGTTTTTCCACATGGACCTCTTCTTAAAAGAAGAATGGTGGAGCAGAAGGAATTTTCAGCTTGGAATATGAAAACCAGNCTTCAGCATCTCTCCCGCATTTAGTGTATTTGATATTTTTTGTTGCATAGTAAAATACGATGGCAATATAAACTTATGGAGGAAAGAGACAATTTTGGCTTACAGCTCCAGAGAGTTAGAGTCTGTAAGGGTGGGAGGGGCATGTCTACAAGCAGCCAGATCTGGAAGCTCAGAGATTGTGTCTTCAACCATTGAAAGGAGATGAACTGCAAGTGAGGTGAACCTCTAAGCTCTCAAAGACTATTCCTAGTGCTGTATTTCCACCAGCAAGCCCCGCCCCCCTCCACTAAAGTTTCAATAACCNCTCCGTATAGCACCACCAACTAGGGATCAAGTGTTCAAACACCTGAACCCATAGAGAATGTTTCTCATTCAAATCCTCATACTTATGCTAGGCTCACCACTTTACTTTTCTGAACCAGTTTCCTCATCCATAAAGTGGAACAGAAATGTCCTTTTTAATGAAATATTACAGTTATGCTGAAGTCATATTTGCTTTTTTAAACCTTGACGAGCCATTTTCAGTCTTATTAACAATAAAAAAGAAGTGCCAAGGATGTAAATGCTGCTTAGGGAAGAAGCATCAATTTCACTGCTTTAGATTTTACTTAGCAGGCAGGAAACCATCATCAATATCAGTGACAATTACATACACTTCTTTCTTCCTCTTTATATGTGTGTGAGACCCATAACTTAAAACCATTGCTGCTATTCAGCACAAAAACAAATAGCAAAGCAACTCTGGGTGTGATGTATTTCAGCAGTGCAACTTAGAATTGCCACTATTCTGTTAAATTATGAATATCTATCACTTGATGGAGTCAGTGCTTTTGTTTGGAATAGGGAAGGAGGTAAAGTGGATGCAATTGCTGCAGAACACACACACACACACACACACACACACACACACGTATGATACATTTGCTGAAGCAATTAACAATAGGTATCCTTCACACAGGGTTTAAGGATGCTGATGCAGCTAAAACAAATGTTTATGTTTGGCCATGGTGGAGATGGTGACAGATTATAGAACCTTGGCCTTGAGCCTTGCTATAATCCAATCTTAAATAAATCATAAATCTAAGAGGGGACTGGCAAGGTGGGAAGAATACCAATTCAGGCTANGTGGCATCACATGAGCAGTGGTAGCAAGGATTGATTGTGGGGTGTGAAGCTATCAGGGAGGGATGCAGGAGTAGAACCATGTATAGTCTGCTTGGATGAATTTCTTTCTCTTCTAGATTCAGCTGGTTCCTGACAAAGCTGCCAAACTTCAGCAGGGTGAATGAGAGATTGTTGCAGAATTAGCCACAAGGACAGACATTCTGCTGCCTCCTAAATTTTCTTGGATGAAGAAGTTTTTCATCATGAAAAATGCTGAATTGCTAATGCTTAGGCTACTTTCACGATTTCCTCACTTGGAAGAACTCAAAGTCAGTGTGAGTTTTTCATGGAGCTAATAGCTGCTTAGAGTGTGAAAAGATGCTGCAGTGAAAACACTTAGGGAAGGAATGCCTGGTTATTTATAAGAGAGTTACAAAGAAAAGGAAAAGGCATGGTTAATGTTTATTGTTTATTTACAGTCAAATTTTCTGCTTCCTAAGAGAGAGAGAGGTAGTTAAATGAAAACCACTATGAAATATCATCTCCCCACAGCTGGCATGGTTCTAACCAAGGAGGTAGAAAGAAACAAATGCTAGGAAGGATGGAGAATAGTAGGAAATCTCAAATGACTCTCATAAATTATTTAAGGGAGAATGACAACCTTTATCTTCACTGTGCAAAACAATATGGGGGCTTCTTCAAAAACACAACTAGAAATAGAACTACCATACATGGTCCAGCAATCCCACTGCTTGACATATGCTCAAAGGAATTAAAATTAGCATGTTGAAGAGAGATTTTTACTTTTTGTTTTTATTATGGCAGTAGTCTTAATAAGGAAGACATGCAGTCAACCCAGGCATCTATCATGGATGAATAAATGAGGAATATGTAACATAAGCACATCATGGAATATTTTTTCAGCTATCCAAAGACTATATAGCAACAGAGTTTGAACAGAGGTACTCTGCAAGGGTCAACAGTATTGGTCGTAGAAAAAACATGGCTTATTACCTGAAAATCTCAGTGTCATGCACAGGTTAATTCCTTGCAAGTTATTTGTGAGGGAAATCTCATTAACATTCAAAATAACAAAAGCTATTGCCATTACTCTTGGTGGCCCCTCACCACTAGTTGTTAAGACCCTTTTGTTGAAAACAAAATACATGTTGGTTAATGTACACTGAGAAAAATTAATCTTGAACTGACTAGAAATCTCTCTTCCTCCTGGCTACCATTACTAGTTCTGGAAGGTGTTATGTAGCCTGCTTGAGGAGAAAAGGCATTGAAAGTCACAAACTGCACTTAACCATGCATGCTACATCAATGACCCACTATGTAAGAGGTGTGAAATGTGCAATAGTTGTATGACTATTTTGGGTATAACCAGGTACTTTTTGGTTGTATTTGAGGCTTGCTCCATAGGAGGGAATTCATGCTTGATATAGTAACCTGACTGGTAACTATGGCTAAGGTGGCCCTAAGTTGTAGGTCGGAACTCTTTTGCTAAATAATCATATTGTCAAACTGCCTTCTTGTTTTTGCTTTGGAAAATTGTTAATCAGAAATTTACCACTGTTTAAACTGCTAAGAATAATTGATTGACTTCTAAGATATAGATGAGATATCTACCATTTTTTCTCCTATCTCAAAGCTCAAGGAAAATCTCTAAAAAGGGGGCAGAAAGAATATAAGAACCAGAGGATGGGGAGGAGTTCTGTAAAATCTTGTCCTCTATACATGACATATGGATGTTGCACACACATGAATCCTCTGGAACTGCAGTTACCTGCACAATACCTGCATAACATCAAGCCAGCAAAAATTTCCAACATTATGTATAAGGGAAGGTACTACTGAGTCATCACTCTAGTTGAGGAACTAATGGAAATTGATGATTTCCAAAGAAAGGAAAGTCATGTTTATTTGGGTACATTACAAATGCCAAACTGGATGGCCCAACATCCATGAAGAGATGGACAACATTAATTGGACTCAGTAGATTATTTAAAAAAATGAAGTCTGCATGAAATTTGGATGGGAGATACACTGAGGAGGACAGAAGGACTATAAGGGGGTAAGAGTGAGTGCTGGATATGGTCAAGATAAATTGTAACATGTATGACATGTTCAAAGAATAAATAAGTTATTATTTTTAAATTGACATTTACAGAACTTTTTGGTTTCCTCTCTATTTTAATACTAGAAATAAATATAAAGTAAGATATATGAAGTGTTGAATGTCAACTTCAAGCTCCTTGTGGTGATTTGAATGAAAATGGCCCCCATACACTCATAGGGAGAGGCACTATTCAGAGATGTAGCCTTGTTGGAGAAGGTATGGCCTTGTTGGAGGAAGTGTGTTACTGGGGGTGGACTTTGAGTTTTCAGATGTTTAAGCTGGGCACAGTGTCACTCTTCCTTCCTGCTGGCTGCCAATCTGGGTGTAGAACTCTCAACTACCTCTTCAGCACCATGTTTGCCATGTGCCACCATGTTTTCCNTCATGATNATAATGGACTAAACCTCTGAACATTAAGCCAGTTCCAATTAAATGCTCCTTTATAAGAGTTTTTGTGGTCATGTTGTCTCTTTAGAAGCAATAGAAATCCTAACTANGACAGAAGTTGGTACTAGAGACTGGGGTATTACTCTGATAGGTGGGACCATGTTTTTGTTTACAGGAATGTGGACCTCAGTACTTTGGGTTAGGAACACAATGGAATGNTTTAAGCATGGCTTAATGGGCCATACTAGTAGGTAAATGTAAGATATTGGTGCTAAGGGTGATTTGAACTGTGGGGAACCAGCTCAAGAAGTCTCAGAGGAAAATAATATTAATATGCAGTCTAGTGGTTGTTCCTCTGGTATTTTGGTGAAGAATGTGGCTGCTTTTTGCCCTTGTCCAAAAAATCTTCCAGAGGCTAGTTGAAGAGTTATGGATTAACAGTTATGGCACAAGACATGTCAAAACAACCTAGCATTGACTGTATTCCCTGGTTATTAGTGGCCAGATTCATGTAGATCTATAATTAAAAAGGAGAAAGCTGAGCAAGGAAAAAAAATACAAAGTATATAGTTTGAGGAGAAAAGGACCATCAGGAAAAGTTTTAAAGAAAGGTTTGATGCTAAATGGAATAAAGGGAGTGGTGATGTCAGCTTAAGACCAAACCAGATAAGCTTCCAACTTTGGAAAAAGGAATTAAAGAATAGCATAGGTTCAGGGATGGTGGACAATTTCTTATTCTGAACAGTCAGGATACAGAGATATTTGGATCTCTGAGTTCAGGGCCAGCCTGGTCTATGGAGCAGGTTCCTGGAAAGCCAAGTCTAGCCACTGAAGGAAATCATCAAAAACGGAAAGATGGTGATAATGTAATAGATGAGGGGGCCATGTTTCAGCCCAGTAAGCCTCAGAACTTGACAGCTTTGGATATGCAGTTTTATGTTAGAGTCAAGGACAGAAGAGAATTATGGAATCTCCCCTTATGGCTAAGGAAAACCACTGAGATGAGGTGTTTATCAGTGGTGTTCCTACATGGAAGTCTAGAGAGGCCATTGTGTGAAGCTGTAAAGATGAAGCCTGAGTTGCCTTGGAGACCCCAAAATGTTGGAGATTCTAGAGCCATGGGATACCTGCTGAGGAAAGTTCCTAGCAGGGAGTAGAAGGAGCCCATGAGAAAGAAGTGTATTATAGTCAATAAAGCTGAAAGGAGTCAGAGATCTGAGGAGCACTTTAACATCACCCATGGAAATGCAGAGTTTGGAGTTGGCCCAGCAGGTTTTCAGTCTTGTTTTGGTCCAGTATTTCCTCAATATGCTCTCTTTCTTCCCTTTTCAAACAATAATGTATGTAGTCTGTGCCATTGTATGTGGGAAGTATGTGATCTACTTTTTGATTTTGATTTAATAGAGGATTACACTTAAGAGATTGTCATGAGTCTCAAAAGAAACTTTGAACTTTTAAACATTATTGAGACTTTGATAGACTATGGGAACTTTTCAGGTTGTAGCTTTGAATTATGATATGGCTACCAGTCTATGGGGGCCAGGGAGTATTATGTGATGGTTTGAATGAAAATGGACCTTATAGGCTCATAGGAAGTGACACTATAAGGAAATATGGCCTTATTGGAGTGGTGTGGCCTTGTTGGAGGAAGTATGTCACTAGAAGAGGGCTTTGAGGTTTCAGATGCTCAAGCCAGGCTCAGTGTCTCTCTCTTCCTGCTGCCTGCTGACTCTCACCTACCTCTCCAGCAACATATGTGTTTTCATGCTTCCAGGTTCCTGCCTTGATAATAATGGACTAAACCTCTGAACTGTAAGCCAGCCCCAATTAAAAGCTAACTTCTATAAGAGTTCCTGTGGTCATGATGTCTCTTCACAGCATTAGAAACCCTTAATAATATACAGCTGTACACATATGAGGTAGTCAAATATTTGGTTTTCTTTTGAGATGATATGGGTATCTTATTTGGAATTTATAGTTAAAAAGCATAATGTTCAACTTTGATCCAGACAAAAATTCTCATTTTGCAACTGAACTAAGAGTATACTTTCATTATAGCTGTAATCAATGGACCTGTAGTTTTATTGGGTAAATGTGAACTAATATAAGCAAGTGTCCTTGAGAAATGTCTTGTAGTCATCCTTACTATATCCTGTGTCATAGCATAACTAATGTGATATTATGTCTGGTAAGATGCTGAAGATCACATTTTGAGGTGACTCTTATGTGATTTGAACAATAGAGCTTAAATGTAGATACTCATTAAATAAATCCTAGTGAAAATTATTTTGGAATAGTGAATGTGATTCATCTGATTTAATGTGATACATCTGACTCAATAGTCCAAGTTGTTGGGAAAGATGACTATTATTTGTAAAGAGCAGAAGACAGGGAGAGCTCTTAAACTGAGTAGGCAAAACTGAAAATAGAGAATACAAAAAAAAAAGAAGAAAATAAGTCAGTGAGAAAAGCTCAAGGAGATTAGAGAGAAGACAGGTTATCTGATGGAGGAACCCTGCATTATAGTTGGACCATTTCATCTGGACCCTGGCTCCCCAATAATTACATGGAGATTTATTATTAATTATAAAAGCTCAGACAATAGCTTAGGCTTGTTTCTGTCTCTTGTAACTTAAATCAACCCATTTCTATTAATTTATATGCTGCCACATGGCTCATAGCTTGTTACCTCATCTCCTACATGTCGTGCTTCTCCAAAGTCTCCTCATGATTCTGTTCTTCTTCTTCCCAGCATCCTCTGGGCCTGGGAATCCTGCCTAGCTCTTGGCCATTCAGCTTTTAATTAATNAAATCTGACTGACACATTTTCACAGTGTACAGAAAGATTATTCCACAACATCCACCCTTTTTGACTCAATAAAAAGGAAAGGTTTTAACTCTAACCTAGTAAAACCATATACAATAAGAACAATTATCAAGTAAGGATTACATTTACAATATCCTGTCCATTTGTATTCAGCAGATTCAAAGAAAATACTCCGTTATTTATTTTATCTTAGTGAGTCCAGTGTTTTGTANTTAATTTAATTTCTATCATAACTAAAGAAAAGNATAACTTTAATTATCTCTTGTTCAACTTCATAGATCCCAGAAGGATAAAATATTACCTGAATTAACAGGAAATTCAATGCAAGCCACTTTCAAAAGAAATGACAGAGACATCTGGCTGCCTGGACAGTCTCCAAAAGGTTCCTCTGCAATGTTGGGGTATCCACCTGACAGACTTTTCTGTAAAGTCAGAACTTTGAAGGACTGTCCTGCCTTGTTTTGGAAAAGTTCAGCAGTCATTTTACTGTGTGTGTCCTGCAGAATGTCTAGCAGACATTCTATGAAGCAGGAATTTTGAAGGATTATCCTGTCTTATCTTGGCAAAGTTTGACAGTCTTTTCCCTTTGTATCCTGTTTGTCTAGTTTGTATAGCATACTGTCAGCCATCAAGGCAAGAATAATTTCTTTGTCCACTGGCTAAACTTGCCACAATGAAAGCAAACTCAAAAGGAGTTTCTTTGATGCCCATTATGTTCACTAAATTGAATTGGTACTACCAGAAGCAGACATGTCTCACTGTCATGAAAAGCCCAATGTTAACAAAATATTTTAAATGCCATATTCTATAGGTATTTGAAGTGTTTGAAGAGCATTTGTCTATCTAAAATATATATAAATTTGACCTTGAAAACATATACAACATGACTACAAGTTTGATTGTTATAGATGACTAACTACTAAACTGTATTTCTTTACTATCCTAAGTAGCTTTTAAGGACTAAANCTTTACATTACATTTTTAAATGAACTGCATAGGTACAATGCTTTAAACAAGAGTAGAAACATATATACAGTATAACAAAAATAACCTTAAATTTGTACCAGTATATAAAAATCCATACCAATGCAAAATATTTGAGACTAGTGGTTGTTCAAAAGTAGACTTAACAATCTACCCTTTTATTCCATTATGTCTATATTATAATCCTCCTTTTTACCTTCAGAAAGGAAACCCCAAATCTAATCTCCATTGTTTAGNGTTCTTCCTGACCATGAACTGTAATAATTTGTAACCAAACCCCCTAACCACCTAATCAATGACAAATGTATGTAACTCACTGAATGACATCCATCTCTTGGGTATGTGGATGTTCTGTTCTCTAGACTGCCTCCTGTTGTCTTGGGATGCTGTAGTCTTTGGGGGATCCTGAAAATTAGGAAAATGATTGTGTCCTGGCTAGAATAGTCTGTGAGGCTGGACCATTTCAGCCAGCAGCCTTGAAACTATTCTGAATGCAGAACGTTGAGGAAATTGCAACAGAGACAATCTGAGGGTCTGGATCACCTGGGCCACCCATTTTCGTTAGTGTCTGGTCCCCTTGCTCTGAAAATACATGAATTTTCAAAAGTAACATACGTATCTGCATTAACACAACTATGGACTTTGCATTGTACACAAGCCAGCAAAAGATGATTTTTGTTTTATATTTGAGCAGGTAAAATATACATCACATGCCTTATAGTTTTTCTAAGTTTGTTTCTTTATGTCTGTAGCCAGGGTTTTCAGAGGGGTCTCCCCTGATCAAATCTGATCTCTATCAACCTTGAATCAATCCACAGCCTTTTGTTTTCTGTGGAAACAAAAGAATAACTTCCTTCTCTACATAACATATTTTTTGACTTCCATTTTGAAGTTAAGACATTTTAAAAATATATAGATTGGTTTAATTTAGTAGTTTTTATAATCCAGTGTCTCATCGGCAATAAAAAAATTTAAAGTTAATACTGTAGCACGAATCCTAAATAGTCTTATAGTAAAAACTCAGAGTTTTTATTGTAAGCAAATGCTGAAAGATCAGAGAGACAAAGGAACAAGCCACAGCCACTCCTCACCTTGCCAATTCCACTAATACTCTGACAGAATGTTTCTGAGTCCTTTGCTGGAAGGNTGTCTATAATTCCTGTTTCCTTGTGCCTTATGTGCCTTTCTCAGCCCAGCCATTTCACTTCCTATCTCAACCTTTCTAGTGCTTGGATTAATGATATGTGTGTTTCCCAAATACTGAGGTTAAAGGTGTGTGCCACCACTGCCTGGCTCTGTTCCTCTGCTAGACTGGATCAATCTCATATAGCCCAGTGAGGCCTTGAACTCACAGAGATCCAGAAGGTTCTCTGCCTCCCGAGTGTTAGAATTAAAGGTGTGTGCCACCACTGTCTGATCTCTTTGTTTAATCTAGTGGCTGGCTCTGTCTTCTGACCTTTAGGCAAATTTTATTAGAGTACAACAAAATATCACCACATAATATAACACTAT
>LZPO01057085.1:0-12079 GCA_001675575.1 Neotoma lepida
GAACTGCTAATATAGATATGTACAATTATCTATAATTTTGCACACACGTATTTTGTCAAAATTTACTGGGGAAACCAGAATTTACAGAAACTCAAGAAGGCTGCTTAAAGTGTCTCAACAACGAGATGACAAAATATTTGCTACTAAACATTAGTATTGTACCTTACGAGTATGTGGATTAAAGTGGCTCCATCCATCACGCATTTCACATTATTCCTTACTCAGCTGTGTGTCTGTGCTTGATGCATTAGGCTGTACTGGCACACAGCTGAGTTTCAGCCACCTCTTTTGAACATGCTGGGCCATGTGAAAGGTCTGAACCCTCCCTTCATGTGGTCTAATCTTCCTCCAATGATCCAGTTCATCTCTTTCACATGATGTTACAACAGCTTCATAAAGCAGCCAGAGAGGAAAGTATTGTATGCAAGCACTTTAGGGGACTGTAAGTCCATCAAAGGAGCTACCATATCAATAACTAAACAAGCCATATGGTCAAGTCCAGATTCAATAACTGAAAACAGCCTTTATCCTATGATAGGAACAAATAAACATAGATGTGCAAAGAGGGACAGATGACTTTGTGATACTTTTGGAAACCTACCACATCAAGGCATCTAGAGCGTCATAGAAACCACATTAGTATTTGTATGTGTATATTAATGTTATGCATTGGTGTTTACATTTCATTTATATTTTCCCTAATATTTTCTCTTGAGTTAAATAGAAGACCAAACCTGTGTGAGAATCGCAAACGTAAGCCTAATGTATAATACTTGATTTGTCCTTGCAAGTCTAGGTCTGTAGTTATTATTTGCCTGAAAATTTTTGTTTTTCTGTAGATAACTTGCTCACCCACTGTTTTAAATATGAATTATTATTAATATTTAAAAATATGGTAGTGCATGGAGAAATCTGGATTCCTGGCATTTTTTAAAATATCAAAGGAATTGGCCACACTAGACTCATATGGCCACCTGACAGTTCAGTGATAATATGAGTTCTTTAAATGGGGTTGGAGTTCTCAATTTATGAATATGTGCATGTATCTCCTAACATCCCTCTTTCCTCACGGTAGGCTGTGTAGAGACAGAGAGAACATAAAATGGGTGAGTAGACACTGATTTTGTTTCTGTTTTTAACTCAGTATTTCTTGACTTGGTGAACCTTATTTTAATTATCAAGATGAACCCTTACCTTTGACTTAAGAAATGTTACTTTATGGTTAGTAATTAAGGTCATTAACATGTCTCAAACTTGACATCACCAATTAATTAACAGTAAGGTTTTGTTCACTTGGGAATTTATTTAATTAAACATAATAGGTCTGGCAGTATATGCCAATGGTGGGTGGGGGGAACTCTTCACAAAGAGGAAATCAGAACTTCAACCACATTCTGTCTCTATGTGTCATGTACAAGCAAATCATTTAATGCCAATGAATTTTCCCACAGGTTAGATAGAAATAATATGAGACTTCATAACATTCTGGAGATATCTTTGGTATTTAAAAATAGGACAGATGGAATAAGTGCATTTTTGGTGTCAGGGGAAGGCTGGGAATTCTTTAAGTGTGCCTGTGATGCTGCTGCATTCACTCTTGATGGTTAAATAGTAGAATCAGCATGAGAACTTTTACCAGCATCCTGGACTTGTCAAACCTGTACTAAAGAAAAATACTTATCTGATTGCACCTAGTCTCAGGGGAACAGTACCAAATCACCAAGCATGATCAAAGACATTGCTTTTCTTATTTTTGGGCATCATGCCATAAACATTGCCAGAAAGTTTCCCACCCTACGCCGCATATTTTAAAGCTGTTCCCTTTACCATCTCAAGATTACAAAACCATGGTCGCATGTGAAATTTTGTCCTTAAAATCTACCTCAGAAAGATAAAGCATGTGTTTGGATATTTCAAGGATATTTTTAAAATAATATATTACTTTCACTAAAACAATTTTTAAAAAATAAGACAAGTAATACATACTGCTTTGTGCTCCAGAACTTAGCATCTTTGCATTATTGCACCAAGATATTTCATGTTTTCTTGCATGACTGAAGTGTCTTCTGTCTTTCTTCATGAAATGCTCCTTCCTGAAGTTAAGTTACCATACCATGAGGAAATACCCAGAGCCACATAGAAAGGAATTTGTGAGAGAAAACACTGACTTACATTACACATACATTCAGTCACCAGTCACATCTCTAAGGTGTTATCAGTAAGGTCACAACGGAACTCCCACCAATCCCTGTGCCTTAGACAACATGAGGTTGAAAAGATAACTCACACGATTTATCTCTGAGCACTGCTGGCCTCTATAATTATGAACAAACAACACAAGTGGTATTTGGAGACACTTAGTGAAGGGTCAATTTGTTACATAGCAGCAAACAAAGAAACAGCTCTCAAAACATGTTATTGTGGCTATGAGTTTACTACAAAAGTCTTATTCTCATCTCTCCTGAAATGATGTTTTCTTCTCAAGAAACAAAGGTTATCCACATGGATTGAGAATTAAACATAAGATCTTGTCCAAGGAAATCCCTACATTATGAAGGATCATGGTTTTTATTCAGTTTTTTTTTTTAATTTTCCATTGTTCTTATGTGAAATGGTTTGTTTGTGAAAAGAGTGCACGGCTAGAGGCAAGTAGAGGGTCTGCTCACTCATTTCCAAAGATTTACCCGATTTCAAGAGTCTTTGCGGGAGCCGTTTGCAGTAACAGGACTGAGGGAAGGAAAACCGAGAAATGAGCAACCCTGCTTTCCTGTCTATTCTTTTGGCAACACTTGCTGCGAGCCCCTGGTGTCTCCTGTCTGAAATGTGTAAGCTCCCTCAGAGAAACTCAAATCCCAATAAAGATATTCAGCTGCTATGTGAAGTCACACATTCTGTAGCTCAAGCTAATAAATGAATCACGCAATTATCTTTCCTTTTATGTGAACATTTCAATTGAGGCTGAAACACAGCAGGGCGCAGACAGAAATTCAGGATGTAACTTTCTCTCTTTTTTTAAAGCAATATTTTCAGCCCACGTTAAGGCATCTGTGTTCACCGACTCAAAGCATACATGGCAGTGAACACAAATACATTCACATATGCAGATGAATACACAATCACAAGCAGGCTAATTTTGAAACAAGGTTTTCAGTTAATGGATGTATTTTATGCAATGTTGACATATACTTTGTAGTCCAATCTAAGGCTTTGAAATTACCTTACTTCCCTGCTGATATAAACTGTCTTATGCTACAAAACTCTCAGTGACAATGCCTTTTAATAGATTTCAAAAATTAATCATGCCTTGTAAATCATGGCAAGCACAATCATTTTCTAATGCAGAATCCTAAGGTGCACAAAGACACTTGAGAAAATGAGTTGATAACAACCCAGAAAGATGGCAATTCAGATTTTTATACTCTATATAATAGATCTTTTTAAAAAGGTTCCCTAATCAAATGTTTCTCACTTAAACTCATGTGCATATTAGTGACACTGTAAATAACTTCCTTCCACCTAGTTATAAACTACACAGTCTTTGCCAAGAAAAGATGTTTGCTGTCATCATCAACAAAACTGGAGTTAAAATCGGGAACATAATTAGTCTTGAGCAATGCTTTAATATGAAATGTAATATAACATCAGAAGGGGAAGTTTAGTCTAGTTATTACATGTTCATGGTTTAAATTCGATGGAAATGAATTAAATAAAAATTCCAACCAAATCTCACAGTACTTAACTGTAGTGCTCAAGAATGTTATAGCTTAAGAATTTGCAATGACACAGAATTTCTCTGAGCTTTCACTAAGTGCGAATGACTCACACCTTGTCAGGTCTTAACATGTCTCCAATTGAGATATTACATGAATATCATCTTACAATTGAGACAACTGAAGTCTAGAAATGGCAAATGGACAAGCTACATTCTGCTACATACTGTAAGCCTTGAAGTATGCAATTGAGCCTAGGTATTATTGACTCACTGTCTAAACTGTCTATCTTCCCATTCTTGTTCTAACATTATAAATAACAAGGCTTCTCAGGTATATTCAGGAAGTGACAACATTGTTAATTTCTACCTCAGGGAAGCCGGAATATAACCACTGACCACTTAGAAAAACTATCAGATAAATGGACATGATAGAAAATAAAGAGAATCTTAAATACATTGCAAGTGAGACCCTAAGAGATTAGGAAACATTCGCCTTTTTTCAAATGCAATTCATGCATTGTTGAAGGAACACAATGACTATATATGAGCACTGATAGGTTCTCTGCATTCCTTCATGAATTCATATAAAAATACCATGTGATAGAAGGTTGTAATCAGTTTCAGAAACTTCCCTAGACTCTGCTTCCAGTGCCTCCTTTTTTTGTAGACATTAATAAAGGCAGAGATATTGCCCAATGGCTGTGCAGAACATTTAATTCCTAGGACTAGGAACTCCTTTTCTGCTTCAGCTCATAATAATTTCAGGATTCCATTTTTGTAGAATAATATGATTAATTTGAAGAATACTCAGTGGAAATGAATCCTAGTAACCCTAGGCTAAAGGTAGATAGAGCAGCTTAAATGAGTTTGGCTGATCTAAGTTTCCATTTACCCACCTGTCTATCTGTCTAAAATGTAATTCTTGTCATCCTTCTCCATATTTTCCCCTTTGATTGCTTTCATTAACTATATGACCTGTTGGCAGCTGCAGAAGCCTTACTGGAGGCTAGGTTGGTCCTAGAGATGCCAGATAAGACACCACCCACCACCCAGTAAACCCCTTAAAGCCCATCCAACAGCCTAGAGAGTACTCAATACCCTGGGCTCTATATCCAGGCCTACAATTTTGGAAGAAGTCTTCAGTTTTACCAGAGGCCAAACAGGATTGGAATCCCAGGTAAGACACTGCCCACAACCCAATAATTCTCCTTAAATACTTCCCAACCACCGCAGAGTGCACCTCCTCCCCTGGGTTCCACACTAGGGCCCACAGCCTTGGAAGGTTTACCAGAGGCCAGATTGGTCCTACAGACCCCAAGTAAGACACCACCCATCACCCACTAAACCCTTTTAATCTCTCTCAACATCCACAGACTGTACCTCCTCCCCTGGCTCCATATCCTGGTCTACCACTTCTGAAGCAGACTTGGCTCTACCAGAGGCCAGGCTAGATCTAGGAATGTCAGGTGCCAAAAAATCACCAAAGGAGACACCCTACTGGACCTAAAGACTCACTCATCACCTGAACCCATGGCCAGAAGACCAGAGAGGAAAGAGAAACCAAGGAACAAAACACCCATGAAAAAAGACAAATGCAAGAATCAACACTTAAACTATAATCATTCCAAACCCAGATGCTTAAATGATAGTGTAAAAACACAGTCAATAACAGAAAGGACAATATGGTACCACTAAAGCCCAGCTATCCTATGACAGAAAAACCTGCACAATCCAACACAGCTGAAACACAAGAAAATGACCTTAAAATGACTTTATGAAGATGATAGAAGTCCTTAAAGAGGCAAAGAAAAAAATCCTTTTAAGAAATTGAGGAAAAGACAAACTAAATTATATGAAATCAATAAAATTCTAAAAGAATGCAGAAAAAAACAAATAGGTGAAGGAAATTGTTCAAAACCTGAAAATGGAAATAGAAGCAGTAAAAGAAAAATACAAATAGAGGGAATCTTGAAAATGGAAAATGAGGGTAAGTGAACAAGAATCACAGACACAAGCATCACCAACAGAATACAGTAAATGGAAGAGAGAATCTCAGGTATTGAAAACATGATAGAGGAAATAGATTCATCAGTCAAAGAAACTGTTAAGTCTAAAAAGATCCTAACAGAAAACACCCAGGAAATTTGGGACATTAGGAAAAGACCAAACATAAGAATAATAGGAATAGAAGGAGAAGAAACTCAGCTCAAAAACCCAGATAATATACTTAACAAAATTGTAGAAAAAAATTTTCCCAACCTAAAGCATGCTTATAAAGGAACAAAAAGCTGACAGAACATCAAATAGATTAGATCAGAAAAGAGAATCCCCTCGCCACATAATACTAAAACACTAAACATACAGAATAAAGGAAGAATATTAAAATCAGCAAGGGAAAAAAGTCAAGTAGCATATAAGGGCAGACCTATTAGAATTGTATCTGACTTCTCAATGGCAAAGCTAAAATTCAAAAGGGCCTGGATTGATGTCTTGCAGGCTCTAAGAAACCACAAATACAAGCCCAGACTACTATACCCAGCAAAACTGTCAATCACCATAAATGGAGAAAACAAGGTATTTCATGACAAAGTCAAAATTAAACAATATCTATCTATAGATTCAGTCCCACAGAAGGTACTAAAAGAATCACTCCAACCCCAGGGCTTTAACTACACCCACGAAAACACAAAACACAGGTAATAGATAATCTCACACCAGAAAAACCCAAAGAAGGAAAACACACACACACACACACACACACACACACACAGACACAGGCACATACACACACACATGCACACATAAAAATGTACACATTACTACCACTAGCACTGCCAACAACAAAATAACAGGAATTAACAATCATTGGTCATTAATATCTCTCAATATCAATGAATACAAATGGCCAATAAAAAGGCACGGGCTAATAGAATGGATACAAAAACAGGATCCTACTACCGAATACAAGAAAACATATCTCAACATCAAAAATAGACATTACCTCAGAATAAAGGGTTGGAAAACAGATTTTCCAATCAAACAGACCTAAGAAGCAAGCTGCTATAGCTATCCTAATATCTAACAAAATAGACTTCCAACAAAAATTAATCAAAAGGGATGGAGAAGTGCATTTCATACTCATCAAAGGAAAAATCCACCAAGATGATGTCTTAATTCTGAACATCTATGCCCCAAATGTAAAAACATCCACATTTGTAAAAGAAACATTACTAAAGCTTAAACCACAAATTGAACCTCACACAATAATAGTTGGTGACTTTAACACCCCATTCTCACTAGTGGATAGGTCATCCAGACAGAAACTAAACAGAGAAATAACAGAACAGATTCAAATGGGCCTAACAGATAAGTACAGAACATTTCACCAAAGCAGAAAAGAATATAACTTCTTCTCAGTACCTCCTGGAACCCTTTCCAAAACTGGCCATATACTTGGCCACAAAGCAAATCTTAATGGATACAAAAAAATTGAAATATCCCCTGTAACTTATCAGACCACCATGGATTGAAGATGGATTTCAACAACAGAAAGCCTACAAACTCATGGAAACTGAACAGCGCTTCTGATGAGTTACCACTGGGTCAAGGGAGAAATAAAAAAAGGAACAAAAGACTTCTGAGCATTCATTGAAAATGAGTGCACAACGTACCCAAACTTATGGGACACAATGAAAGTTTTTCGTAGCACTACGTGACTTCTTAAAGAATTTGGAGAGCTCTCATACTAGTGATTTAACAGCACACCTGAAAGCTCTAGAACAACAACAACAACAACAAAAAAGCAAACACCCAAGAGGAGTAGACCTCATGAAGTAATCAACTGAGTGTGGAAATCAATAAAATAGAAACAAAGAGAACAATACAAAGAATCAATGAAACGAAGAGGTAGTTCTTCGAGAAAATCAACAAAATAGATAAACCCTTATCCAAATTAACTAAAAGGCAAAGAAAGAATTCCAAATTAACAAAATCTGAAGTGAAAAGGGGGACATAACAACACACCCTGAGAAAATCTAGAGAATCATTAGGACATACTACAAGTTTCTTCATAGATACCATTTAACAAAGTTAAATCAAGATCAGATAAACAATTTAAACAGGCCTCTAACCCCTAAGGAAATGGAAGCAATCCTTGAAATCCCCCAACCAAAACAAACAAACAAACAAAAACAAAAAAACCCAGGGCCACATAGTTTCAGTGCAGAATTCTACCAACTTCCAAATAAGAGCTAATATCAGTATTCCTCAAATTATTCCATAAAATAGAAACAAAAGGATCACTGCTAAATTCTTTGTATGAGGCCACAGTTACCCTGATACCCAAACAACATAAAGACTCTACAAAGAAAGAGAATTACACACCAATTTCCTTCATGAACATTGATGCAAAAATACCCAAGAAAATACTGGCAAACTGAATCCAAGAACACATTAAAAAGATCATCCACCATGATCAAGTAGGCTTTATCCCAGAGATGCAGGAATGGTTCAACATACAAAAATCTGTGAATATAATACACAATATAAAAAAAAACTTAAAAAAAACACAGAATCATCTCATTAGATGCTGTAAAAGCTTTTGACAAAATCCAACACCCCTTCATGATAAAAGTATTGTGGAGATCAGAGATACAAGGAACATACCTAACCATAGTAAAGGCAATATATAACAAGCCAATAGCCAACAACAAATTAAATGGAGAGAAACTCAAAGCAATTCTACTAAAATCAGGAACAAGGCAAGATTGTGCACTCTCCGTATCTATTCAATATAGTACTCAAAGTTCTAGCTAGAACAATAAAACAACAAAAGGAGATCAAGGGGATACAAATTGGAAAAAAAAGAAGTTAAAGAATTATTTTTTCATAGGGGATATGATAGTATATATAAACAACCCAAAAACTCTACCAAGGAACTTCTATAGCTGATAAATACTTAGTCAAGTGGCTGGATACAAGAATAACTTTAAAAAAATCAGTAGCCCTCCTATATACAAATGATAAGTAGGCTGAGAAAGAAATCAGAGAATCAACATACTTTACAATAGCCCTAATTAATATAAAATATCCTGATATAACTCTAGCCAAGCAAGTGAAAGACCTGTATGACAGACACTTCAAGTCCTTAAAGAAAGAAATTGGAGATGATATTAGAAGATGGAAAGATCTCCCATGCTCATGGATCAGTATGATTAATGTAATAAAGATGGCAATCTTATCAAAAGCAATCTACAGATTCAATGCAATCCCCATTAAAATCTCAACACAATTATTTAAAAACCTTGAAAGAATAATGCTCAACTTCATAAGTAAAAACAAAAAAACCCCAATATACTTTAAAAAATCATTAAAATAAAAGAACTTCTAGAGGTATCACCCTCTCTGATCTCAAACTCTACTACAGAACTATTGGAATAAATCATCATGATATTGACATAAAAACAGACAAGTAGATCAATGGAATTGAATCAAAAACCAAGATGTAAATCCACACACCTATGGACACCTGATATTTTACAAAGAAGTCAAAATTATACAATGAGAAAATGAAAGCATCTTCTAAAAATGGTGCTGTCACAACTGGATGTCAACATGTAGAAAATGCAAATAGATCCATATCTATCACCCTATACAAAATTCAAGTCCAAGTGGATCAAAGACTTCAACATAAATCCAGATAAACTGAGCCTGATAGGAGAGAAAGTGGGAAATAGCCTTAAACACATTGACACAGGAGACAACTTCTTGAACAGGATACCAATAACCCAGACACTAAGATCAACACTTAATAAATGGGACTTCATGAAACTGAAAAGTTTCTGTAAGGCAAAGTACACTGCAATACAACAAAATGGCAGCCTACAGAATGGGAAAAGATATTCACCAACCCCACATCTGACAGAGGGTTGATTTCCAAAATACACAAAGAACTCAAGAAAATAGATATCAACAAACCAAATAATCCAATTAAAGTAATGAGTTACAGAGCAAAATAGAGAATTCTCAACAGAGTAATCCAAAATAGCTGAGAAACACTTAAAGAAATGTTCAACATCATTAGCCATCAAGGAAATGCAAATTGAAACAACTCTGAGATTCCATCTTACACCTGTCAGATTAGCTAAGATCAAAAACACTGATGACAGCTTATGTTGGAGAGGATGTGGAGCAAGGAGAATACTCCTCCATTGCTGATAGGAGTGCAAATTTGTACACTCACTTTAGAAATCAATATGATGGTTTCTCAGAAAACTGGAAATCAATCTACCTCAAGATCCAATGATAACACTCTTGAGCATATACCCAGTGGATGCTCAATCATACTACATGGGCACATGCTCAACTAAGTTCATAGCAGCTTTCTTTGTAATAGCCAGAACCTGGAAACAATCTACATGTGCCTCAACTGAAGAATGGACAAAGAAAATGTGGTACATATACACAATGGAGTACTACCCAGCTGCTAAAAACAATGGCATGAAATTTTCAGCCAGATAGATGGAACTAGAATAAAGTCACCCTCAGTGAGGTAACCCAGACGCAGAAAGATAAACATGGTAAGTACTCACTCATAAGTGGATATTAACTGTAAAATAAAGGATAACTATACTAGAATCCACAGACCCAAGGAGACTTCATAGAAAAGAGGGTTCAAGGGGGGATGCATGTGTTTCAAAGGGGAAGGAGAGAAAGAGGAGATTTCGTGCGTGGGCTGAGGGTAGGTAGTGATGGGAACATGAGAGATCAGGTTGGGGTGCTATAAAGGGGGAGAGTACTGAAAGAGACTACTGAAAAAGGGGGTGCACTTCAGGGTCAGGCAAAAACCTTTCAAAAAAGGACTCTTCCAACTAAGTCTCCTAGCAATACCACATATGTAGCCTGAACTGACCATCTCCTGTGACAAAGCAAATCTTTAAGTGAAAGGAGTGGGAAATTAACCTACCTGCATAACCTTTGACCTACAGTCTGCCCTGCCTATGGGATGTGCTAGGTTAAGTGTGACCTAGAGATTGATGGAATGATCAACCAATGAGTGCTCTAGCCTAAAACCCATGACAGGAGAGTAAACCCACCCCTACTACTGCCTGGAGCACCAGGACCCACAAGCATGACTGGAGCAAATACATATACATATATGTGTGTGTGTGTGTGTGTGTGTGTGTGTGTGTGTGTGTGTGTGTGTGTGTGTATGTAATGATGTCTAACAATATTCTACAATACTCATAGATTGGTGCTTAGCCCAATTATCATCAGAGAAGCTTCATTCAGTAACTGATGGAAATAAATGTAGACCCACAGCCAAATATTAGGCAGAGCTCAGAGAATCCTGCAGAAAAGGAGAAAAGATTATAGGAGCAAGAGAAGTCAAGGGCACCAGAAGAAAATTCACAGAATCAACTAACCTGGGCTCATAGGGGCTCATAAAGACTGAACCAACAACCAGGAATTGGGACTGACCTAGACACTGTGCATAAATGTTACAGTTGTGTGCTTTGGTCTTCTTGTGGGACTCCTAACAGTGACAGTAGGGCATGTCTTAGACTGTTTTACTAGCATTTGGGACCCTACTCCTCATACTGGTTTGCCTTCCCAGCCTTAATACATTAGAAGATGCTTAATCTTACTTCAACTTGATATGCTATGTTTTGTTGATACTTATGGGAGAACTGCCTTTTCCTAAACAGAAATGGAGGGCTGGAGTGGATTGAGAGATGGAAACAGAGGAGGACGAACTTGGAGGAGAGGAAGAATGGGAAACTGTGGCAGGGATATAAAATAAATAAACACAATTTTAAAAATCACCAATATGAGCTGTCATTCTTCAATATCAGTCCCTTCTCCTTGCTGTTGCCTAAGAGAGCAGCACCCACCTGAGAATTCCCAGGCACTTGCTCCTTATCACAAAAACATGCATTGCTTCTTGATGAGAGACAAATAAATAAGTAAGTAAGTAAATAAATAAATAAATAAATAAATAAATTTTTGTAATAAAAGAGAAAAACAAGATAAGTGTAGAATGTTAGAAACTAGAAGTGGACAAAAGAGATGCCAGACATGCCAACTTTTTGTAAATATTCAGCCTCGTCCTTGATGCATGTGATCCAGGTTGAAAACTACATCCAACAACAACAGCAACAAAATTACAGCACAAAGAAAATAAAAAACATGGACTACTTAGTTTAGGCATATAAACACTCAGCCAGGCAGTGGTGGTGCATGCCTTTAATCACAGCACTCGGGAGACAGTGTGAGTTCAAGGCCAGCCTGGGCTACAGAGTGAGTTCAAGGCCAGGATCTAGACAGTCTCTAAGGCTACACAGAGGAATCCTGTCTCAAAAAATCAAA
>LZPO01057086.1:0-12063 GCA_001675575.1 Neotoma lepida
TGAATCGACAGAGTGAATCGATAGGAGGGGGAGGGAGGGACAGAGATATTTAGGGGATTTACTGGAATGACTTACAGGCTGAGGTTCAGCTAATCCAACAATGGCTACCTATGAATAGAAGGTCCTAGAATCCAATAGTTGTTCAGTTCATGAGGCTGGATATCTCAGCTGGTCTTCAGTATATGCTGGAATCCCAAAGAAGTAGCTCTAATGCCAGTGAGGGAATAGACTTGCTGGTGAGGCAAGAGCAAGAAGGCAAAGAGAAAAGCTTCCTTCTTCCATGTCCTTATATAGGCTTCTAGCAGAAGGGAATGGCTCTGATTAGAGGTTGATTTTCCCAGCTCAAAAGATCTGGATTAAAGGTGAGTCTTCCAACCTCAAGATCCAGATTAAAGGTCTGTCTTCCTACCTCAAAGATGCAGATTAGAAGTATTTCCCCACTTTAAATTAAGCAAATCTCCCTCATAGGTGTGCCATTGCATTTTTGATTTTAGTTAATTCCATATGTAGTCAAGTTGACAACCAAGAATAGCCATCACAAGTCCATCCCTTTCAACTTTACACACAATCATACCTCCTTATGTCATGATTAATTTGCAAATGAAAGTAATAACCAGGTCATAATGATGCCTAAACATGGTATAACTATCCCATGTATAATTGCAAACACATTGTATATCTAACCAGGTTGTAATTATGACTAATAAGATATAACTATTCCTCACACTGCATTATAATTATAAATTATAACTGCATTATAACTATAAATTATAAATTTAGAATGGGTGACAATGTCCCTTGAGTGACATTCTTTTAGTATCTCAAATAAGATAGCCATTGTTATTCTCCTAATTGATGTTACATCACCTGATAAAGAAATTGAGGAAAGAAAACACAAATATTTGTACAAACACATTCTCAACAAAATATGACAGAAACACTCACGTCAATTATAATCCTCATTTTGCTACTGGTCGTGTGACCTTTGCTGATATTTAGAATTACCTTCCTCTACTACCCAGTCTGTATTTCCTCCACCCTCTGAAAGCACCTCATCAGGCAGCAGGCTTTCTCTGGGTCACCAACCAGCTCCCAAATAAAGACACAGAGACTTATTATTAGTTACGAATGTTCTGTCTTATCTTATAGTTGTCCCACTACCTCTTATAACTTACTTTAGCCTGCTTCTCTTCATCTACATTTTGCCTCAAGGCTTTTTAATGTTTTTTCATCCTGCATGTCTTACTTTCACTGATTCCTCTATGTCTGGCTGGCCGGTGGCATCTTCCTAGTTCTTTCCTCTGGAGTCTAGATTCCTCCTACTATTTATTCTCTTTGCCCATCAGTCCCATCTATCCCTCTACTGCTCAGCTTTTTATTAGACCAATCAGGTGCCTTAGGCAGGCAAAGCAACATATCTTTATATTATGCAAATGTAACACATCATTACATAAATAAACAAATGTAGCATAAACAAATGCAACACACCTTTACATAGAGCAATATTCTGCAACATAAATAAATGTAACATATCTTTACATAGTTAAAGTAATATTCCACAACATCATCAGGTTTTGGTAGTTTTCCTGGAGGAGTGACTCATACCTTCATTCCTGATGGGTCTGTGCCCTTTATTTTCTTGCCTGGATTAGGCTGTTGTAGTTTCCCACTAACTTTAATCACAGGGTATGATAGCACCAAGAGATACCCTAAAGACTATCCTGCACTACAGACATAATCTTTCTTACCGTCATTGTGGAGAAGCAATCCAATTTCTCCATGGTAATTTGGCTCAATCACCTCTCCTAACACTGTTATTCCTTTCTTAGTCTTGTTGGCTTTTGGGCATCAGAAGCCCAAAGTAGCCAGGGGAAGTTTGAGCTTCTAGTTCAATGGAAAGTTTGTTGTGGCTTCTGGCAGGAGCATTCTCTCCTCTGGAACCAAAGCTTCTAGGCCAGCAAAATCTAAAGTCTCAGGGACAGGAAGCAAAATTTTTCTAGTGGGTTACTAGGGTGATAGTGAGTGGAACTATTCCCTTTCCATCCCTTGATTCCTGGACCCAAGGAGCCTGGCTACGGGAGAAACTGGACCATATATTGGATACTGATTCAAAGCATATACCACATTCTGGAGAACCCTGCCCTAGCCCTCCAGGCAGTTGCCACCTAATTGGCACTGTAACTGTGTTTTCAAAAGGTCTTTCTATCAGGCCAACTGCTTCAGGGTGGTAGGTATCAGTGGATTCCATAACCTTGGACCCATTGTCCCATTTCTCTGACTGTGAAATGAGTTCCTTGGTCGGAAACAATACTGAGTGGAATACCATGGCAGTGGATAAGGCATTCTGTAAGTCCACAGATGGTGGTTTTGGCAGAAACATTACATGCATGGAAAGTGAATCCATAACCAGAATCAGTATCTACTCCAGTAGGAACAAAGTGCTGTCCCTTCCATGGAGAAAGTGGTACAATGTAGTCAACCTGTCACCACTTCTTTGTCTGGTCATCATGGGGAATGGTGTCATATCTGGGGCTCAGTGTTGGTCTCTGGTGTTGGCAGATCTGGAATTCAACAGCAGCTATAGACAAGACAGCCTTGGTGAGTGGCAGTCCATGTTGTTAAACCCATGCATAACCCCCATCTCTGCCACCATTGCCACTTTGTTCATGTGCTCATTTGGCAATGACTGGAATAGCTGGGGAAGGAGTCTGATTGTCCACAGGATGGGTCATCCTATCTACTTGATTACTGAACTCCTCCTCAGTGGAAGTCACCTTTTGATGAGCTTTTACATGGGACACAAGTATCTTCACATCCTTCACCCATTTGGAGAGGTCAATACACATACTTCTTCCCTAGATATCTTTCTCATTAATTTTCCAATCATGCTCTTTCCAAGTCCCTGACCATACAGCCAATCCATTGGCTACAGCTCATGAATCAGTGAAGAATTCCACATATGGCCATTTCTCCTTCCAAACAAAATGTGTGACCATGTATACTGCTTGAAGTTCTGTCCACTGTAAAGATTTCCCTTCAGCGGTGTCTTTCAGAGTTGTCCCAGAAAGTGGTTGTAATGCTACAGCTGTCCACTTCTGGGTAGTGCCTGCATAATGTGCAGAACCATCAGTAAATCAGGCCCCAGTCTTCTCTTCCTCAGTCAACCTATCATAGGGCACACCCCATGAGGCTGCAGGTGCATACTTGGCAGCAGAGAGCATTGTAATGGGAGTAGAGACCATAAGCATTTGAGTAACTTCTTCATGTAACTTGCTTGTGCCTGTTCAGGACCTACTTGAGCCTTCTCACATATATACCACTTCCGTTTGATAATAGATTGTTGCTGTGCATTTTCTACTTTGTAGCTTGGTGGGTTGGATAGTACTAAGCTTATAATAGGCAGCTCAGGTTGCCTAGTAATTTGGTAGCCCATTGTCAAATGTTCAGTTTCCACTAAGACCCAATAGCAAACCAAAAGTTGTCTTTCAAAGGGAGAATAGTTGTCTGCAGAGAATGGTAGAGCCTTGCTTCAAAATGTCAAAGGTCTCTTCTGTGATTCACCTATAGGGGTCTGCCAAAGGCACCAAACATCCTCCCTATCTGCCACTGACACCTCAAGTACCATTGGTTCTACTGGATCATATGATTCAAGTGGTAGAGCAGCCTGACCAGCAGCCTGGACCTGTTGAAAAGCCCTCTCCTGTTCTAGACCCTATACAAAGCTAGCAGTTTTCCAAGTCACTTGGTATATGGGCCAGAGTAACACACTCAGTGAAAATGTGTGTCCTGAATCTAAATAGGCTAACTAAACTTTGTGCTTCTTTCTTAATGGTGGACAGGGCCAGGTTGCGATAACTTATCCTTCACCTTAGAAGAAATATCTCCGCATTACCCCACCACCGCCACCACTGGACTCCTAAGAATTTCACTGAGGTAAAAGGCCCTCAAATTTTGGTTGGATTTATTCCCTATCCTCTGATGAGTATATGGGTTACCAATGCACTCAAAGTGATTGCTATCTACTTCTCTCTTGGTCTCAGAACAATGTCATCAATATAATGTACAAGTGTGATATTTTGTAGAAGACACAGATGATCAATATCCCTTCTAAGTTATGACAAGGGCAGGAGAATTAATATGTCCTAGACGTAAAACTGTAAAGGTATACTGCTGGCCTTGCTAACTGAAAGCAAATTGATTCAGGTGGTCTTTATGGATAGGTACTCAGAAAAAGGCATTTGCTAGATTAATAGCTGCATACCATGTACCAGGAAATGTATTAATATGCTCAAGTAAGGAATTGGAGTCGCTACCTGATTGAGTTTTCAACTATCAGCTGTCATTCTCCCCGATCCATCTGTCTTCTGCAATGGCCACATAGGAGAGTTCAAGGGGATGTGCTTGGAACCACCACCCCTGCATCTTTCAAGTCCTGGATGGTGGCACTAATTTCTGAAATTCATCCAGAGATGTGATACTGTTTTTGATTCACTATTTTCCTTGGCAGAGGCAAACCTAAAGGCTATCATAATAGTGTTTCCAACCATAATAGCCCTCACCTCACAGGTCAGGGAACCAATATGAGAATTATGCCAACCTCTAAGTATATCTATCTCAATTACACGTTCTGGGACTGGGGAAATAACCAAAGGATGAGTTCAGGAACCCACTGGACCTACTTTGAATTGGACTTCAGCCAAAACTCAATTCATCCCCTGACCTCCATAAGCCCCTACTTTAACTGGAGGGCCCCAGTGTTCCTTGGGGTCTCCCGGAATCAATGTCAATTCAGAGCCAGTATCCAACAGATCCTGGAAAGACTGATTGTTTCCTTTCTCCCATTGCACAATTACCCTTGTAAAAGGCAGTTGGCCCCTTTTGGAAAGGGCTAGGGAAAGGCTAATTAAAACTTTTTAGGTAATTTATCAAGGTCCTTCCTCACAGAACCTGGCCTTCCCTTCATTCAAGGGGTTCTAGGTCTCCAAACTGGCTCATCTGGAAATTGATTCACATGCCAAGATTCCTTTTTGCCATGACCCAATTTAACTTCTATTTCATTTGAGAATTTTTCCACATATATAGCAGACAAAAATTCAGTAGGCTTTTATCTATTTCATACCTATGAAACACAATGATTGATTAGCCAGTACCAAAGGTCCATATGAATCATGCCATCATAAAATTCATTTTGCCTATGCTGACCCATAAGTGGAGTTTTCTGTCCCACCAGCCAGCTCCCAAATATCCACACAGAGACTTACTATTAATTATAAATGCACAGCTGATAGCTTAGGCTTGTCTCCAGTCAGCTCTTACAACTTAAATTAACCCATATTTCTTATCTACCCTCTGCCGTGTGACAGTACCTTTCATTTTTTTTATTTTTCAAGACAGAGTTTCTCTATATAATAGTCCTAGCTGTCTTCAAACTCACTTTGTAGACCAGGCTGGCCTTGAACTCACAGAGATTCACCTGCCTGTGCCTCCCAAGTGCTGGGATTAGAGGTGTGCACCACCACTACCCAGCAATACCTTCTTTCAATACAACATGCTCATCTTCCTTCTCTCTCTGCATCTGCCTGTGACTCCCAAGATTCTGTCCTTCTTCTTCCCAGCATTCTCTCTGCCCCCCCAAATCCTGCCTTGCTATCAACCAATTAGCTTTTTATTAACAATGAGAGCAATACATTTTCACAGTGTACAGAAGGATTATTCCACAGCACTGACCATTACAGGTTAGGTTCTTTATGGACATTGCTTTGTCTATGCTGCCCATTGTGATAACTACAATCCCTTGTCTTTGGCAATTCAGTGCTGCCAACTGACCTCTGCCACCTTGGGGCTCAATTAAACCAATTTGATCCATCCAACTGGGCAGCAGTGTTTCCAACCCTAAGATCTGGCAGAAGAAAAGAGCAACAATGAAGCTCTTCCAAAGTGCTGGTGCCCTCACCATTTTGGTGCTCTCACCATTTTGCATCTTATAGGATTAGTGAAGGACATGTCTTCTGGGCCTTCCCATTGAGGAGGATTAGGTTTCGTGCAATGTACCCACTCTAGCATTGCAATTTCCCTGAGTCTTAAAATCCCTTCTTCAACACTAAGCCAAGGGATACTGGGCATCTCCAACTCCTTTTCACTAGGCCATCTTTTGACAAATGCTTCAGCCAACCATTCAAACAAACTTTTGACACTCTTTTGTGTGAGCCTCCAAATAAAAACCTAGAATCTCTACTCAAAAGGCCCAGATCAATAAACTCAGCCTGATCCAGTTTTATGTGCCTTCCACCATGATCCCACACCCTTAAAATCCATTCCCACACATATTCTCCAGACTTCTGATTGAATGAATTAGCAAACTCACTAATCTCTTTAGTAGTGTAGTGCACCTCCTCATGGACTATACTTTCTAATTCCCTTCTAGGAGCCTGCTTTGTCTTAACTCTGGTTAAAGATCTAGAGGCAACTCTTGGTGGGCCCTGAGGGCCATCAGTACTATCTTTCCTAGCATCTGTTTCGGAGAAAGTCACTGCTGGTTTAGCAAGCAATAAAGGATTAATTTCCTCAAAGGTGAAATAGAAGGTGGGGATGGGAGTACATCTTCTGCTGAGAGTAGAGAGACTGCTTCCTCAAGTGAGATAAACCCTTGAGAATCTGAGGGTTCAAAGTTATCAGCTTCAATGGGGGTCCTGTCACATATCCCCATCCAAACTTACAGGATCCCATTCTTTACCAATTAATGCCCTTACTTTAAGTGATGACACCCTCCAAGGCTGGGACTTGAATTTCATGAACAGAACACCAGTAGTGCAGGCACTAAGATCAACAATTAATAACGCAACCTCATGAAACTGAAAAGCTTCTGTAAGGCAATGGACACTGTCAATAGGACAAAACAGCAGCCTACAGAATTGGAAAAGATATTCATCAACCCCACATCTGACAGAGGACTAATTTACAAAATATATACAGAACTCAAGAAACTAGACATCAACAAACCAAATAATCCAATTAAAAATGGGGTACAGATATAAACAGATAATTCTCAACAGAGGAATCTCGAATGGCCAAGAAACACATAAAGAAATTTTCAATGACTTTAGCCATCAGGGAAATGCAAATCAAAATGACTCTGAGATTCCATCTTACAACTGTCAGAATGGCTAAGATTGAAAAAAAAATACTACAAGTGACAGCTCATGCGGAGAGGTTGTGGAGCAAGCTCTTGCATTGCTGGTAGGAGTGCAAACTTGTACAGCCACTTTGGAAATCAATATGGTGGTTTCTCAGAAAATTGGGAATCGATCTACCTCAAGACCACTCTTGGGCGTATACTATGTTCATAGCAGTTTTATTTATAATAGCCGGAAACTGGAAACAACATAGATGTCCCTCAATGACATCATGAAATTTACAGGCAAATGGATGGAACTAGAAAAAAAATCATACTGAATAAGGTGACCCAGACCCAGAAAGACAAACATGGTATGTACTCACTTATAGTGGATATTAGCTGTAAAGTAAAGGATTACCAGGCTACAATATTCAGACCCAGAGAAGTTAAGTAACAAGGAAGGATGCTTGGATCTCCATGGGAAGAGGAAATAGAATAGATTTCATGGGTGGACTGGGGGTGGATGGGAATGGGAACAGGAATGATCATGACGGGACATAGAGGAAAGAAATTGAAGAGACAACTGGAAGGGGGCCTTTGGGGTGAGGAGAAACCTAGTGCAGTGGAAACTCCCAGAAATCTGCAAGGGTGACCCTAGCTAAGACTCCTAGCAATAGGGAGTATGTAGCCTGAACTAGCCAACTCTTGTAACCAGGAGACTTCCTGTGGAGGAACTGGAACACCAACCCAGCCACATAACCTTCCACCTACAATTAGTCCTACCTATAAGATGTGCTGGGGTAAAGGTGGCCCAGAAACTGTGGAAGTAGCCAACCAATGACTGGTTCAGCCTAAAACCCTTGCCATGAGAGGGAGCCAACCCCTGATACTGCCTGGACCACCAGGTCCCAGAGGTTGAATAGGCCAGAGATCTTGGATAGACCCAAACAAGACTGGCAAAAAAATGAGTCTAATGATGCCTAATGCTATTCTGCTATACTCATAGATTTGTGCCTAGCCCAATTGTTATCAGAGAAGTTTCATCCAGCAACTGATGGAAACAGATACAGAGACCCACAACCAAACATTAGGCAAAGCTTGGGGAATCCTTTGGAAGATGGGGAGGAAGGATTGTAGGAGCCAGAGGGGTTAAGGACACCGTGAGAAAACCCCCAGAATCAACTAACCTGGACTTATAGGCACTCACAGAGACTGAACCACAGACCAGGGAGCCTACATGGGACTGACCTAGGCCCTCTGCACATATGTTACAGTTGTATAGCTTGGTCTTCTTGTAGGACTCCTAACGGGGAGCAGGGGCTATCTCTGACTCTTTTGTCTGCTTTTGGGATCTATTTCTCCTACTGGGTTGCCTTGTCTAGCCTTAAGAGGAGGAAAGGTGCCTAATCTTACTGCAATTTGGTATGCCATATTTGGTTCAATCCTTGGGAGGCCTACCCTTTTCTGAAGAGAAATGGAGGGGGAGGAGTGGAATTGGGGCTGAGGGGAGGTGGGTAGGACTGAGAGGATAGGAGGGAGGAGAAACTGCTGTCAGGATGTAAAATAATAATAATAGTAGTAATAATAATAATAACAATTTAAAAATTTTAAAAGTATAAATCAGAATAGGACTAAACAAACAGAAGAAAAAGAGCCAAAGAAATACATACAGATGAAGAAACACACACATTTGTACACACATAAAACCCATAAAAACAAATCAGAAATATATAAGCAAAATACCTGTAAGGTTAAAAAAACAAAGTATTCTGAGAAAAAAAAACAATATTCCAAAAATACTGTGAGTTCATTTTGTGTTGGTCATCTGCTGACTAGTACAGGGTGTGGCTTTAAATGTAGTTTATATTCCCAGTGAGACTCAGTTGGAGAGAATTAAGTTTTCCCTTATGAGTGGTTGTCAACTAGACATAGCTTCTTGGTTAGAGATGGGGCTTGTGTCCACTTCCCCTCTCAGTGCTGGAACTCCATCTAGGTTAGACATTTGCATTTAAAAAATTTAAATATATGTTAAAAAGAAAAGCAAAGTAACTTTCTAGTTTCTTTATCTATGATTCTGAAAGTCACATCCTGTGAATGAACTCATACCATTCCTGCCCCCATTTGACTGCTAGATTCATTTAACAGTGTAGTCAAGGTCTTGTCATGGACATGATGAATGTTCCATTGTGTTCACCTTGGACATCCGTTGCTCTGTAATGGCTACCCCAGTTGCTCCATGCTATGAGCTGTGGTGATTAACACTGATGTGGCAACAGATTATGGAAGCTTCCTCAAGAATTTGGTCTCATCCTCGAGGACACACAGTCAGAGGTGGAGCTGCTGGATCAGGTGCTTATTGTATCTGTGGCTGTTTGGGGTTCTACCCTGGAGCTTTCTGCAGCAAGCTGCATCATGTCACATTCTCAGCAGTGCCCCAGAGTCCCAGTTCCTCTGTCACCTTCAGCACTTATCACTTCCCATTTTTAATAGTTATTCTTGAAATAGGCATGAAGTGGTATTTGATTGTGGTTTTGAGTTATTATTGGCATGTTCATTTTGAGGGTCACATTGACATGTCCACGCATGCACAGAGTGTGACTTGATCACATTTATCCCCTCTACTGCTCTCTCTTACACCACAGTCCCACTCCACCAGCCCCTTTCCCCAGTATCTCTAGTTGTCTATCTTCTACTTTTCAGTTCTTGTCTTTTCTAGATTATACATAAAGCAGAAAACATTTCACACCTGTAATTCTCAGTCTGGCTTACATCACCTAACAAGATGATGTCCATTCCATCTGCTTTCCTGGGAGCAACATAAAGATGCTGATTTTATTTATGTATTTATGCTTGTATTTGTAGTTCTCAGTCTTCCCTGAACTCACTGTGTAGCCACGGATGACTTTGAGCTTCTGATCCTCCTGCCTCCACCTTCCACATGCTGGGATTATAAATGTGGGTCATTATGCTGGTTTCATTTCTTGCTGGAGACTAAACCCAGCACTCTGTGGGTGCTGGACAAGCATTCTTCCAACTGAGCCCCAGCTTCTAGTTTGAGGTTCTGACTTGCATTTCAAATGACCATGTTGAGCATTTTGTCATGTGTGTATTGACTGTGTATGTGTCTGTCTTTGGAGAAATGTCTGTCCATATCCCTGGACTATTTTTAAATGCAATTATTGTTCCTTTAATGTGAAGCCACCCCTTTAAAAAGGAAACAGAACAGGATATTTATATTTGTTTCAAGATTGGACAGGATTGCATGCTTGAACTAGTTTTGAAGCTAGGTATGGCTCAAAGTCCTGATCATCCTACCTCCACCTCCTAAGTGCTTGGGGCAGCTGGCATCAGATACCACACCGAGTTTCTGCAGTGTTGGTGATAAAATCCAGGGTTCTGCGAATGCTAGGCAAGCACTAAGTGACTACATGAATGATCTTACAGAGTGGGGATAACCCTGCATTGTACAATTGGTCCTCACATACAATTAAAGGTGTCCCTCTGTAAGAGAAGCAGAGGGAGATGGATTGCAGATGCAAGGGGGAGTTCATATGACTTCAGGAGCAGAGACAGGAGTGACAGGGCATGAGGCTAGCATGTCAATGGCTTCCAACACCTGAAGAGGTGAGAGGTGAACAGNCTCTGGACCCAGCAGTGATGTGGGCTCAGAAGAGAGTAGTGGATCACCAGTGGCCAGGCTAAGCCAGGTCATAATTGAGTTCATCACAAGGAGAAGTTCTGAAGGTTATCAAATGCTGGGATCCCAAATCACTCATCTGAGAGACTAATCCATGACAGTGTCTGCATAATCCACCTGTGTTGCTGACCTCTCCACTTTCTTCCTATGGGATTTCATGCTGAGTGAGGAGACCAGAGCCTTCAGCTTGGGCATGTAGGGGACCAGGTGCAGTAGTCACCTCACCTGAGCCCCAATCATGGGCTGTAAGGGTGGCTGAGGGAGAGACAGACACTCAGAGCGAGGGACCACAATCTTCTTGTGATGGCTGTTCTTAGTTGTCATGTTGACTACGTCTGGAATTAAGCCCTCCTGTGAGGGGTTTTTCTTGATTAAATCATTTAAGGTGGGAAGACCCACACTAATCTGATCTTTTGAGGTGGAGAGATCTACCTTAAATCTGGGCCATAACTTCTGGTGGTATCCTCTATAAAAGACGTGGAAGAAGGAAGCTCTTGCTCTTGCCCTTGCCCTTGCTCTTGCTGGCAAGTCCATCCCTTCACTGGTATCAGAGTTTACTTCTTTGGGATTCCACCATTTGCTGAAGAGCAGCTGAAATATCCAGCCTGTAGACTGAACAAATATTGAACTCCTGGACTTTCCATCAGAAGACAGCCATTGTTAGAATAGTCAGACTATAGACCATAACTTGTAATCCACTCTAATAAATCCTGTGTGTGTGTGTGTGTGTGTGTGTGTGTGTGCGTGTGTGCTTTGACTAATACACTACATTTGACAGCTCCACCATGGTGAGGAACTGTAAGTAACCATGAACCCATGAACTCCCTGCCTGGATCTCAAACCTTAAGACTAGGATTCAGTCTTGGGTTTCTGCTTTCCTCACACCTCTGCTTTGTTCCAGGAGCAGTGCTCACTCAAGGAAGCAGGTATTATGAAGCAGGAATTTGATAGCCACCTCCCCCATGACCACCAGAATCACCTTTGTCAGGGCCCTCATTTCCCTGCAGAAATGGAGATGGAGATGAATTTACCTGCTAATCCTCCTTCTCTCTGTAGCACTCAGTAGTCATTCAAACCCAGATGACTTCCTTCATCCCCATATATTAGAGGCATAGTGACCATCTATAATCCCACTACTCAGAAGGATGAAACAATATGACTGTGAGTTCAAGGCCAGCCTTGGTTACATAGCAACAGTCTACAACAAAAATTAAAACCAACAATTGTGATTGAAAATACCTAGAATCTACAG
>LZPO01057091.1:0-11999 GCA_001675575.1 Neotoma lepida
AACTGAAGAATGGATCAAGAAAATGTGGTACATATACACAATGGAGTACTACTCAGCAGAGAAAAACAATGACCATATGAAATTTGCAGGCAAATGGATGGAACTAGAAAATATCATGCTGAGTGAGGTAAACCAGACCCAGAATGACAAACATGGTATGTACTCACTTATCTAATTTAAAAAAAATAATAATAGTATAGTTTGTACCTAAAATATATTACATGTGTGATAATGGTGCACACTCACACATTACAATTCTCATATTTAGGAAGTATATAAACTATTCTAGTCTTTCCTTAACTGTTAAAGACTTTCTACTCAATATTAGGATTAAAATTATGTAGTATTTTCTCTTTTTTTCACCTTCTGTACCTCATTCAGTCTCTTGGCCCCTTCTATCTGTTCTTTAGCATTAATTTTGANGAAAGCTTTATGTACTATAAAATGAAACAGAATCTTTAAGAAGTACTTTGAACCCAAAGTGAATAACAGCTCTTTTTCTATTCTAAAATAGCATAGAATCACAGAACACTAGAACTAGGATTATGGAAAGAAAAAAGAGAAAAAAGAGGCGGACAATCAGGAAGAAGAGAGACAAAGATGGGTGGTTGGGGAAAATAGTAAGAATGAATACTTTTACAAACTATAATTTGTTATAGCAGATACTTTTTTTTTACAAGTACTAAATATCCATAGCAATTTTTTAGATATTCAAAGTATTTTCTAGGTAACATAATAATAAAGAAATACTTAGGTTGGCATGAAAGAATCTCTTATACAGAATTCCTTTAAGTCAAAATAACTGACTTTATTCCCACAAACCAAATCCCACCTCCAAGCTAAACTGATAAATAGGCAATGGACATCTCTCTCTAGGTAAGTGCTGACATGATGATGGAGCTCCCAAAAATGAGACTATACCATAGAATCCTTCCTCTATAGAAATTACCACCTCTAGTTACTGTAACCATATGGACAGCTTTAATGCATTTTTTTGAAGAACGTTACATAGTTTCATTCTCAGAATCTCTTCATTAATTAGGGTAGGACAGATGTGTGTGTGTGTGTGTGTGTGTGTGTGTGTGTGTGTGTGTGTGTGTGTGTGTATGTGTGTATCCATTTAAGATGGGAGCTTATTATGTAGCATTAGTTGGCCTAGAATTCCCTATGCAATGAAGTCACAGAGCTCTACCTGCCTCTTCCTCCGAGTACTGGGATTAAAGGCATGCGCCTTCATGCCCTGCTTGAAACCAGTGCATTTTCACAAAAAAATTATATTCATTCTAAACCTGTCACAGTCTTTTTACATGCATTCACTTTTCGTGTAGAACTCACCAACTATTACTCAGAGAAAACTAGTAATCTTTCCACTGAAAGATTCACAGTATCATGGAATATGTTGACCAAATAAGTATCATTCTTTGTTTGCCTAATATATACAATGAAATTGACAAGATAAAGAAAACCAATAACATATTTTGTTGACTAATTACAAGACTTAAACCCCACATCTTCATTGGAAGCTGACAGACTAAAAAAATATTTAGTACTGTAGGAAAAGCATTAACAAACACTAACCTAGAAAGAGATGCAAGAGATAAGTACAAGAAACCGAAGATCAATTTTTCTGCATAATTGCGTGTAATTAGTCTCTAGATGCAACTGCAACAATAATACAAGTAAAGTTCCCAATAATTTTAAAGATCAGTATTTCGTATATTCAGTCTTTGTCACAAGACTGTGGTTGAAAGTTAATTATGAGGCTTTGAGAAATCTGATTAATTAAAAGATGAAACAAATTAAACCCAGTAAGGAATAAAAATAGTAAAATGAACAGCAGACTGCATATTCTTGAACTTCCAAATTATGTTTTAAATTTTTCTATACAAGATATGAAAATATATACAACCACACAGAAAGTAAGTCTAATAACAAATGAGAAAAAATTCCAAGTTTGTAATGAGGAGATGGATGGATTAAAATAAAAATGGCTGGCAGGCTTCTCTTTAACTTTCTCATGTTTAATTTTAAAACTTATTGCTAGATTTGAAAATATTATTGATTATTTATATCATAAATGTATTGATTTATAAAAGAATGATTTATTACTGATTTAAAATTTCAGTATTTTTTTCAAAATGAATTGAAAAAAGAAGTCAAATCATTGCCAAAAAATTCCAACACTTTCAAAGCTATGGATTATATATGTCTCAGAAACTACAAAATATATTTGGTGTCTTTAAAGAAATATGAAACAATCTATACAACAGATAATGTACAACTTTAAAATGATATAAACTAATACTAGATAATTTTTCATGTATCATAGACTAAATTTCCTTAAAATGCCAGTAATAACTAAGTAATCTGCTCATCAGTACCATCTATAAACTCACAAGGAACAGCAATATGTTATTATAGGTATGTTACATTTAAAAACTACAAAAATTTAAACAGGTGCATTTGTACTTAAAGACTAGAAAAAAACTTGTTGAATGCATCATGGAATGTAGCAATTATTTCCTATCTAAATGGTCTTTAAATATTTTTTATGAGTCCAGACATATCTAAAATTTGATTTAAATAAATATTAGTTATAAACAACAGCAAAGCTTGATTCTGAATGGTGAACCTGCCCAACTCATATTCTCACTCTTAAATTTCTACTTACAATCTAAAGCATCATTCTCCTCCTTCTCCTTCCGAAATGTTCAATTTTTAATAAAGTAACATCTGGTTTGGGAATGGGGCTATGCTACCTGCTGTTCCTCACCCCTCCGGGAAAGGGGAAAAGCAAGCAGTTATTCAATATCATTTTTGTTATCCTAGCAACAGCTGTGGTTTTTAAAGAAATAAAGCAGGAAAAATGAAAAGTGTACTTGAACACTGTGGATGGAATTCACTGTGATATACACACAGTTATATTAAAGTCAATATATCCTAATGGAAAACTAGATGATGGGAGTTTTAGATAGAGAAAAGAGGGTGTAAGGCACCAAAAAAAATACTATTTCCATATGTAAGCCTATGAAAGTTGCAATGGTATATTATTGAAAATGTTAACAGTGTAGTATTTAAGAGAGACAGAGAAGTAAGGAAAGATATTAATGTAAAGGGGTGGTCAGAATAAAAAGCAGGTGAAAACAATATGAAAAGAGATAGAGTTATTTTCTCTTGCATCTTTGAAAGGCTATTTCTAAAATGCTGCCAAAAGAAAAAAGAAAGGGAGAAGCAAAACTCCACTAAGCGCTAATGAGAAACAGTGAAGCTGGCTTTACTGTTTTCGTAACACTCAGCACACATATATGTTTTCGTTGGTGTTTTTAACAGTGGTCCCACGCTTTGCACATCTTTTAACTGGTGTTTCTTCTTCCCTTTATTATCCTTAATATATTCCACTGAGGATTTTCTTTTACTTCAAGAATAGGGAGGCGACCAGCCAACAGCAGCCTCCTCCCAGAAGCCACTGCGGTGAAAACCTGCACACTAATCAGAAGTGGGTCAAATGGTCTTCACATGAAAGCATCTAACAAGGTCCCCAAGGAAGCCCTCCTAAGTGGCAGCAGGGAAAAGCAAGATTGCTGTTTTATGGAAGACGGAAGACAGCCTCCATTGGCCCATCTTAAAGTGCAGATGCTTGCTGCTTTGAAGTTACAATAATCACAATGGCTTTTGAAACACTAGTATTGTGTTGGAAAGAAATTCCCTCAGAGTTAGGATTCAAAGAAGCTATGAGGATTTACTATGTGTTTCAAGACATAAAAAAAATAAATACATAATTTTTCCCCACAGTTGGTGAAATAAACCCTTGTAACTTTTTCCATTTCTCAGGTTCTAAACGTAAATATTTACAGTAAGTACAAGGCTTTTAAAATCAATTATTTAGATAGAAATAAACCAACAGTTATTTATCTAAGATTTGTTAACCACACTGCAGTAAAAAAGAAGCTCCAAATTCAGGTACAAGTCATGACCAAAATGTTTCTATTACATTCTGAAGAGTTGGTACTTTTGTGGTAAGTGAAGGAATATGGAATGAAAATACATGATATTTGATCAGGCTACAGAAAATGTAAAGATTATAATGAATTTCCCGATCTATGAAATATTTTGAAATACTTGAAGTCCTGTCAAATGGGCAGCCATCATCACAGATGTATGCCTTGGAACATGATATTGAAGTCATCTATAAATCAGCTTACATAATTTTAACTACTTCAATAATTCTAGTCATTTTGTAGTTACTGTTGCCATGAAGCAATTTTTAGTTCCTCTATCTTTGAGAAACAATCTGCGTAGACAGTATAAAATAGTATTTACACTATGGCTTATCATCTGGCCGTATAGCTTATTTTGCTTGCCAGTGTGTGGAGGTCTAATATCTGCTTCTCCAAAAATGTTATTTTAAATAAACCCTGTCATCCTGCCTAGTATGGCTTTGACTGTCAGGAGAGAGTGAGAAGAGAGATTGACATATCAATCAATTTCTATAGGTCAACCAAATGAAGATTTGTTAATTGATATTATGTCAATGAACAAAGTAAAATTAAAATAAAAGGAGATTTCACTTGGAAAACTTGAAAAAGAATTCAAATGTGTAATTGGCCTTCATTTGAAATGGAACTATACAAAGTTCTTCTCAAGACAGAAAATATGAAAATGAAAATTAATAAAAGGTATTTTAATTTACATTAAAGTTTGTATGAAAACCTGTTACTTAGGCATACTCAGTATCAGAACAAAATATTTAAAAGGTCAAATTTTATTTACAACACAAAGCTACACTCAAGATTTGCTTTGTGTGTATAACATGAATGAGACCAAAGTTACTGATGCTTCGGCAAATTCAGTAACAAGGAGACAAAGGGGTAGGCTCCTTTAGGAATAAAAAAAAGAATGATGTTTAAATCCCACAAAATTAATGTTTAGCTCAAGGATTTGCTCTTCATCTCAGAACCCTTCAAGCCCGAGGCGGGATTAGGTCAGACTCATGTTCGAACAACTGGAGGAAATCAATGGATCTCACTTTATTAATAATTAAAAAGCTAATACAGACTGGCAAGTGATTAAAAATTTGCAGAACACATATTTATTACTGCAATGCCACATACCTCTGCAATATATAATTTTTAATTGGGTCATCCTAGAAAGAAGGAGATTACAGTAAGTCAGAACAATGAAAGAAAGACTAGGCAATCACTGTTGTGTCCCTTGTAGAGTCAGCAAAGTTTGTGCCTGAAGCAGAGAAAGCAAAGCGCATAGCTAGTTTGGATCCATGACAGAATGCAGGCTATGGCTGCAGCTTATTCTGTCACTCATAACTAAATTAATCCCAATTAGGATCTGTCAAGGGTGACAGCAACAAAGTTGGCACAGTGAAGGACATTAAAGCCCTTCTGACACAGTCAAATACTTTAGCATTTGGATAACAGTCTATTAAAGATGTATGGTGAGCTGCGGTGGTGCTACCTCATTTCTGTAATCCCCGGGAACTGCATTATTATAGCCACAACTAGTTTAAATATGATTAATGCAGTCAAAGAAGAGAGGACTAGGCTTCTAAACTGAAACACCAACTTCAGCTTGACATCAAAGCTCCTTAACTCTTGCTGCTTATCTTGTGACAACTCTGATTTCAGACGCTGGTTTGCTGTGTAGTAGTCGAAACCACGTTATTCATGGCCTCAAATACAATTAATATTATGAAAACTTTGTGGTGGAGTAGAAGCAACATAGAAAGGGCTCTCAGAAATATCCAATAGTATCTCAGAATATCCAATAGTATCTAAGGTGCCTATGAGCCTCACTTTATCAAAAAAAGGGGGGGTGTTTTTGTTTTAACATCTAAAANTTGTGTTATAATGTAAATTCCTATGACTAGTATGCTAGAAAAGTTTTTGTCTTATCCCTCACCCTGTAATTTCTACTAAGACCTCTGTCACTACAAATGAATTAATTTAAAATTCTCCCTTATAAGCTTAGACCCTTTGTGTTCAATATAGAGGAAAACTCTGGAAGTAAGACCAATGTTTTATACTAGGACACAGCCTTAGGATTATGGGATTCAGAATGGTGAGGATGTGTAAGTACAGAGATGCCTGGGACAAAAAGTGACTCGAAATCCCAGAACATCCCAGAAGAGAAGAAAAATATGTTCACTTTTCTAGTTATAAGAAGTTCCAATGAGAGGCAGAAATTGAAGCCATGTTTCTCTCAATTTCTATTCTCCAGGATGAGACAAAAGCTTTTGCAATACCTCATGCTTCTCACTATGATAACCTCCCTCAAAGTCAGCTCAGTGGGGTCTACTGATGAACACGAGCCCCAGCAAACACTTGCTTTTCAGAAACAGATTTCTCAGATATTTGTTATAGTAATGGGAGACACCACTGTATTCTATTATTTTTTAAAAGACAATAACTTTCTCATGTGCTATATGTGTGTATGTGTGTGTGAGTGTGTATGTGTGTGTGTGTGTGTGTGTGTAGTTCTGGCTTGTAAGATTTATAAGTAATTAAGATATAAGCACATGAACACATGGCATAGGCAGGATTAGCACAAATTATTAACACTTTTGTAACAACAACAACAAAAAAACCCACTTCGTTTGGTTTTCAAGTTTTCCCAATTCCATTAGACAAAGCTAATTTAAAAAAGATGTATCTATCTCAAAAAAACTATTTCTGCATCTAATAGTCTGCACACTAAATTTAAATAGACTATCATATCATTCTAAAACACTAATAAAACAGACTGCTGTAACACTAACAAATGCTGCTCTGCTGCCATGGCTTTATAGCTGGAACTTCTGTGGTGCAAACTGTAATCCAATGAATTATATCATGTGCTTAAAAATGCTAAAAATATTAATAATTTCATGTATTTTGAAAATTAAGAGCCCATGTGCACACTCTCTTTCTCTTTCCTTTCTTCCCTCCCTTGTCAAAAAGGAGGGAATATTTTGGTGCACATCTGTCATTGTTTAAGTTAGTCTTGAAGACACTATAAACTGGAATCATTCAGATTATAAGAACAAACACTGAAGTTGGATTTGAATTATTTCAGTTAGGTCATCCACAAGCTAAGAAAGTTATTTAACTTTTATAAAGTCTTACTTGTATCATTTCCAAAATGGAGATAATATTAATACATACCTCTGAGATATCCTATAAAGGTAACAAAATACAAGTACAGTGCTTTTCACAAATTACAGTGTTTGTCACTAAGACATTCTTACCAAACCTTAGCTATTGATGGAGTAATAAAATAGTACTGTCATCACAGTTTCATTTTACAGGAAAAAGTTTTCTTCATTAGACTTGACATTTAGATTTAGGATTCAAAGTGAAATTATAGGAGTCAATAGATGGGAACTCATCACTTGAGTCCTTGGTTGGTTCTGTATTCATTTAAATGAGGGCTTTCTAAGTTATGTAACTCTCCAACAAAATGTTGCCATGAATACATAAGACTGAGAGGACACCATCAATGCATTTCCCAGGGTGTAGAACTTCAGATAAGCTAGAGCTGGATTTATCTAACCACGTCTGAGCAATTCTCTCTGACCACCCTATAGATGAAAGTCATGGACAAAGGTGTTGGGCACAGGCATGAACACTATCTATGAGAGGTCTTGGAACACACCTAGTAGACTTCAGGACACCTCAAAAATGCTAAACTTCATCTAAAAAATTATTTATCTCTGCACACACCTTCTATAATTTTATACTGCCACTAAAGGTCACATGAATAACATTATAATGTGATAGTGAAAATATTCTTCATTGTAACAATTATGGATTCATTTAAACAACAAAACAATTCTAATGGAAGTCACCCAGATTCATAGATACATGTTAAAACAAACAAACAAAATCAGTAAAACAAACTTCATACTTGAGACCACAAAGCCAAGATACTAACAGAGCATGGCAGGTTTTTCTATTTTCCACAGAATGAATTACCTCCAAGAAAGAGACAGAATTTGAAATTGTGAGAAAAGGAAGAAAGGAAGGAAGGAAGGCCATAAATAAGGAAGAAGGAAGAAGGCTTAGACTTGTAAATTTTTGTTTATAAATGAAATCTACAGTCATTTCCTCAGGTCAGTATTTCTAATCCCTACTATTCAAATACTATATAGTGATTCTGCAATGTGCAAAATGTGATATAGATGTCTCCAGTGATGTTTGTTTGCTCATTTTTAAAATGATGATATTTATTGCATATACCCTTTGTTTCAGGCAAAGTATTTAGACCTACAAGTCACAGCATATGACTTAAGGAAGCTTGTAGCCTTCTACGTAATGGGGACCAAAAGACAATCATCAGTAAATTGTTTCTGTAAGTTGAAGAGTGCAATGCATTCATTCATTTTCTTGTTCAAATAAAAGACTACCTAAGAGATAGGTCTAAGAAACCCTTCTAGTATTGACCTGTTTTTCTTAAGAAAATCTCTGAATAAAAGTGGTTGAAGTGAAGTCCCATGGATTTCAGCATGAGACTAGAGACCACTGATGTGGCAAGATACTTAACAAAGTTAAGTGGTTAACAACTTTAGTGCAAGCCAGTGCATTGTCAGCAAGACCAAAGTTTAGCTGAGTATGTAGGAGATACTAAATAAAACCTTCATATTGCCTTAGTAAGCAACCTATTAACCGTGTCAAGAAAACCATCATTTTGCTGACTAAATGTTTAAAGAGTACATATTAAGAGTAGTACATTATTCCACACTTAACTATAGTTTTGCTATAGACGATTACAATTTCCCACAGTCAAGTAGTAAATAAAACATTATAGAAACAAATAATTTGTGTTTATAGTGATGTCTATTGCAGTAGGTTATTTGAATTACTCAATTTTATTATATTTGTCACTATGTTAGTGGAAAATTTATCTCTGTTATACAGTAAGAATAGATATATATGAGTATATATATATATGCATATATATATATATAATGCATAAAATTTTATTCCTTCCACATTGCCAGAGCATATTGAAATGTACACTCTGCAGGTAAAGAATGAATATTGTACAACTCTTGTTCACTTTATGGAAAAAAATGTTGTACAAGAGTTCACATTGGAAAATTTCAAATCATCATGTTTTATTTTTATCAATTTGTCATCAATTTTGAGTTAAGTCTCACATTTTTGACAGAACTCTTTGTGTGTTCTAAACATAGTGCCTTTCCTTTCATACAAGTAAATCTCTATATTGAGTGATTTATGTAAAGCTATTGTTGTAAGTATACTGAACTAAAGTAATAGAATACTTGTGAAATAGGCTGAGGTACCATTGGGGAAGAGGATGTAACAAGGAGTCTAAGAGCCATGGGTCAGGGAGAACCAGAGAAAAAATCATGTCTTACAGATGTGATGAGGCCACTGCTCTCATGAACTCACAGCCATCATGGCAGCTAGAACAAGGTCTGCACAAGATCAATCCAGTTAACATCCCCGTTTGGAGAGGGGAAAGAGTACTTTAATCCCTGACCCTCTAACTGAGGCACCAAGGAGAGCTGATGACTTCTTTGGACTGGGGATTCAGTTTTTTCTTTTCTTTTCTTTTCTTTTTTTTCAAGGCCCAGGGAATACTTCAAAGGAAGGGACAGAAAGACTGAAAGAGCAGTGACTTTTCTGTGGGGTTGCGTCTCCTAGCTAGTAATATTAGAAGCTACACCCATAAGGTCTCACCAACATGACTGCCTGAGCTGAACAAGGATGACACCAATGAACCTGCAAAACTGGACTGGCAGCAGCCCATAAGGTCTCAAATCTACACAGAATTATAGGCAGCTATCAAAAGCTAGGAGTGGGAAATTGCCTTCCCCACTGGACACCAATTGACTGCCCAGTGCCCCATGGTAAGTCCTGAAAACATACATATAGGTAGCATGATATAGACTCAACAGGTTATATTTAGTAATATATATGTATATACAAATATAAACATGTATGTTTGCAATAACAGTTGATGAATAAAGAGGCCGTGAATTTGAAAGACATCAGGGAGGGATATATAGGAGAGTTTGGAGGTAGGAAAGCAAAGGGAGAAATGTAATTCAATTACAACCTCAAAAGTAAACAGCAAAAAAGCTTTATGTCATGTATTTTTGTGAATATGTTTACTGAGCATGTCCTTAAAATATCCAACTCCCTCCAGAGGTTTTGAGTTTTCTGCAAAGCATCCAGAACAGACTTTTCTTGAGAAGTCCACACATGTTACTGGGGGGAGGGGATGGACTTAAAAATTCACTCTCCTAGACTCCTCACATTTCTCTCTGGAAACATAAAATTTTACGTTCAAATTTTATTCAGTGTTCAATAACATTAACTGTCACCCCTCTTCACCCTTCATCACAACAGAAAATCTTTATGATGAATTTCTTCGAACTCTAAAACAAAAGATTACAAAGGACCATCCAAAGCAAAGCAAATTAACACTAAAGGAAAGGCATGTGAGGGAAAAGCAATCACTTCCACATGCAGATATGTGCAGAGTTGCTGAGATTGTTTACGATATGTTGACAAGTGCCCTTGCTTATAGTCATTTTTCTTCTCCTGAGGCCAAGTCTTCACAAATATCTAAACTTGTGATTATCTAAGCATGGGTAGTGTGTATACTATAATATATGCCTCAAGGGAAATGCGAATGTCAGGAGATGGAAAAATAGCCAGAGTGTGAAATCATCAAAGGGACACTGAAAGTTTAGAAGCTGTAAGATTTAAAAGGCCCTTCATGCAGAGTTCTTCTGTTGAAAATGGTCCTGCATTGAATCTCTGATGATCTAAGCTAGGCTCCAGAGACCCAGAATCTGATAATGGTTCCATGGGCTAACGGGGTACCCTGGGTACTTTAGACTTTCTATAGATTCCATGGAAACAGGAAAAGTATAAACATTGCCTGGATGATTATAAATGTGAGCATTAGGACAAAAGCGTGGGGAAGCCTCAGTCTCTTCAAGGGGAAAAGGGGAAAGGAACACTGTGGTCATACCCCCTTTTATCTGGTGCTAGGGTGGGGAGCAGGAAGGACATCAAAGATTGGGGTTTTTAACTGGTCATTTGACACTGTACTTGTCAATGGAGAAAATTAAAGGAATGCACAGCTACAAAGATTCACCACTTAAATTGTCTCCAGAAAACTCTTGTGATAAAAATGAGACAAAGGGAAGGAGAAAGGGAAGAAGAAAAGAAGGGAGATGAGAAGGAGGGATGCAAGGGAAGGGGGCAGGAGCGGAGTGAGGGAACCTCGAGAATTCAATTCACTTATGAATTCTAATGAACCACCAGCTACCATTTTTATCATTACCTTTTGGGTTTTATTTTTCTCCTTTTGGATTTATTCTTTCTCACCTAGTTTGAAACAATGCTTGAATACGATGATTCGCTTTGGTTGTCTTTTTAATCTTTCCCTACGTCTTTCCACTCTCCATATTCCCTGCCACCACCAGCAAAAATAATGAGCCTGCATTCTACAAAGCCAGTACAAATGGGCCAATGCTGATAGTTCCAGCAGGATGTTGAACAGCACATGTTGCTAGTGTGTCTGATCTCCCACAGGGAAAAAATATATATCATTTTTATTTCTTCCAAATGTACAATATCTTTTTGAAATGGAGCTGGTTACAAAAAAAATGAAGGAAATTCAAATAGCTCATTGATGATATTAATTTTGATAAGTCCCTTGTTTCATACATAGACTATTAGCAGACTCACTTTTCTACTACAGAGGTATAAAGGGAAACTGTTGAAATAACGTGTTTGAGAAGTGACTCTCCATTAAGTCCTTCCTGGTGTTTTAGGGCAACCCAAATATCTTTGCTCCTCCTTAGGGAATAAAAAGACAGATGATCTGCCACTATTCAGTGAGCTGAGAGGTAGAGGGTGAAAGCTAACAACTGAATTGACACAGGAATGAGATGCTCTCTGGAGACTCAGAAAGGCCAATGGAGGCTGGAGTTGGCTGTCAGTTAAGAGATTAGTTGAGAGCGCTGG
>LZPO01057096.1:0-11940 GCA_001675575.1 Neotoma lepida
TTTTTTTGAGACAGGGTCTCTCTATGTAATCCTGGCTATTCTGGAACTTGATACGTAGACCAGGCAGGCCTTGAACTCAGAGAGATTCACCTGCCTCTGCCTCATGAGTGCTGGGATTAAAGGTGTAAACCACTATACTAGGCAAGGACAGGGTTTTCAACAAATGTGGCCCTGGGATAATTCAAAATCTAAATCCAAGGGACTCTTGAACCTTATGTTAAACTCCACACATAAGCCAAATAAAAATGTATGACAAATAACATGGTTATAACTAACCTGTTAAAAACTGAGCAACTTAAAATATAAAATGGAAGAATAATCACCAGTGATGGTCTTAATTTAACAGTTAATAACCCAAAACATATTTAAATTTTACCTGAAACTCCTTGCATTCCTCATTTTTTTTCTGATCATGTAATTTGTTGTAATGTTCTTGCAATTTAACATGAGTTTCCTTAAGTAATGACAACTCACTTTTAATCTGATTCATTTCTCCATTAAGTTCTTCAACCTAGAATAAAATTAAGCCAAAATGAGCAAGTGCATAAGTTTTACCTGAAAACATAAATGTTTCATAAAATAGTAAAAATAATAACAAAATTAACTACTTGTATTAAGAAATAACATTGTAATAGTGATGAGTGTTTAACAAACATGATTGTATATTCATAGTCCTTGAGAAATGTGAGACTTAGAAAGATTAAGTAACTTGACCAAGTTAGTGCAGACAGATAGTAGTTGGGATTGCAATCCAAAAGTGAACCTAGGGCCTGTGGCCCTAAATACCTTCTAAAAAAAAGATTTTATCTTAGCCACCTGTATGATTTTGATCTAAATCTCTGCACACTGGATGTGCGGAGTTTAGCTGAGCTAGCTGGAGGTGCAGAACACAAGTGTTATAACAGACACTGGCACTGAGCCTCATGTTTCTATCTGGAAATTGGGCTTCCACTGCCTGTGCAGCTCACAGTTGCTGTTGTGGGGTGCTCTTCCACAGAAACTTCATGTGTGATTACAAATAGACACACAGTCTATATAGATCCAGTCTCCATTTAAGAAAATTCTTACAAAACCAAAGTGGCTTTTTTCTTATTCAACTATGTTCTACTTAGTTTATTATAGTTTTGATTTATAATTATGATAGATTATATGTTCTTTATGATAGTTTATGATTGCATAATCTAAAAATCTTATGATAAAACATTAAACTTACAAATTAATTATGGCCTCACCAATAAAGGTACATTTCCTTTTTTAAAAAAAGAAATGTATTATTTAGCTGTTTGTATGTATACTTGTGCACATGTGTGTATGTTCATGGAGGCCAGAATTGGGCATCAGAAACCCTGGTTGTTAGCCTCCCAGTGTGGGTGCTGGGAACTAAACCTACAAGAGGACTCAACAGATAATGCCATTTCTCCAGCTCCATTTCCTTTACTCTTAATTATTCTTTTACCCTGGAAGATGGCCACTGCTGTATTCTCAGAAGAGAAAATGAATGTTAGTTTGCTCTGCTTAACTGCAGGGGCAGTGGGAGCCGTTTCCAGATGTCAACATAGATAGACAGATGCCAGTGTTTGCAGCATGGTTTGTTCTACTTACTTTGCAGCTCCTTTCTACTCCCCAGCTTTCCCAATCCTCACTGCACCATTTCACAGCCTTTTAAGACTGTGTGAAAAGGAAGCTATGGGATGCAAAGCACATCAACTGAAGTTACTGTACTTGTTGCTTGATGACATTTTCCTGGTGGAGATTATGAACCAATTTTTAGTACTGTGATGTAAGTATGAAATACTTTTCTTAGATTTGAATAAGGCATATCAAAACCATCAATGACCAAGTTGATCTCTTGAAACTCTGAATCAGGAAAACTTATTAACTACAAATAAATTGGGGTTTTCTTTATCAGAAATCAACTAAAATCATCTACAGAAAATGTTATAAAACTTATATTCAGATATACATTAGTATAATAAAAGAAATGGTATAATTAGTAGTCTAACACAGAGTCATATATTTCTAAAATATAGTTCCATAAACTCAGTGACTTTCTACTGTGTTAATTCTTTTTTTAAAGAGTGACTAAAGCCATGTTTTCCATATGCCATAGCTTGAGACAATTATCTTAATTCCTTTCTAAGGAATTAAAACGGCAATAAAAATTGGTACTAAGGTAAAAAATCCAATTTTGTGATCCATCAGTCTTTGAGGTAAAATTTTGCTTTGCAACTTGAATTTACATCATTTTCTACAATTGTTTATCATAGTTTATCATATTACATAGTTTATCATATTTTATGATAAACTAGTTTACAAGTTTATCAAAATTAACATTTCGTGTAAAAGAAAAACTATGACTTAAAGTGGCTGTTTACAACATATACTCTCATAAAAAAGTATTAGTACAACAGAACTCAACTACTGCATACATGTTCCACCATGGCTCTGACACATCTCAACAAAATACTGAGGACAGCAACCTTGCCCAGCTACCGACAGTTTTCATAGGATTCTAATTCACTAAGATACACTGAGTCATTTTATTTAAATGCAAATTAATTTTTCTTAGCACATATTAATAGCTATTCTATACAATCATATATGCTTTATATGTGTATATAAACACACATACATATAGTCTTCTATGCCTGAAAACTAAAAGGAATTTTATTAAATTTAATTTTTAAAAATACACTCACTTTGGCAGAAATATGAGTGAAAGAAGAAAATGTGTCCGACTTACTAATTTTGTAATATTTTCTTAGCACTTAATAGTTATTTTAAATGTCTATAGCTATTTAAAATAAAACTTTCATGTTTTATAATTTAATAAACCTACACGTCTCTTCCAAGTTCCTAGTGCTTTCTCGTGCTCATTCTGAAGATTAAGGAACTTTTCTTCATTTTCTTTTACCTTCTCCCTTTGCAGCTCATTATCTCTTTCAAGGGTCTGCAATAAAATTAATTATCCAAAAAATAATCAATACCACATTAATGAATTTTGATGTGTTTTATGTTGCTCAGACCTTTGCGTGGAACATGCTGAAAGTGCCATACAGATCAGTGATAATGTGCTACCTCAACAATAATTTTCATAAATTAACAGAAAGGTGCTTAGAGTTTAGCTAACAGGAAATAGGGAGGCTGTGATGAAGAAACGGCTATAAAAGGGTATAAAAACATTGCCATTATTCAGTTTCACTGCATAAGTTTTAATGTACTGAAAAAGTAATATAAAGTACAGCATTGAAAAGCATGAAATGTAGCATAATCCAGCCTAACCTACTAAAAATTTTAACTACCATAAGACGTTTTTACCTGTTTATTTTAGAAATTAACTGGCTAGAAACCCTTAAAAAATTCTAATTTCAAATTAATACTTTTTAGCCTAACTTATTTAACACACCACTTAGTTACTTCATTGAACTAATGTAATAGAATCACCCTATCCCACTCTCTCACAAAAAAACCAAAAATTAAAAAAATAAAAATATACATGATGTGAAAGCCACAAATAATAGTTTAAAAAATAATAAAAATAAAAATATTGTCAAGTGTTTTCTAAGACTAGAATTTTAGAACTATGAATCACTATCACTAATATTATTAGGTCTCTTTACTATCTGTAATTTAAGCAAACTGAAAACAAGAATCTATATATCTAATGCATATAGAACTTTAAGATAATCTGTTATCATTTATAAAGCTATGTGTACTTGGTAAAAATTTCCAGCTACACAAAACAATATAAAAGGGAAGGTGCAAGTGACCTCTCTGAGTTCTCCCCCCCAAAGTCAGCACTTTACAAGTTTCTGTAATCAGAGAATACTCACAGCAGGGAAAGTAGACAAAATACCTTGTACATACAGCTGAGAATCTCATCACACATACTTACTGCTCTGTAATTTGCTTTTCTAAAAGGCAATCTCTTCTTTACTTCTCATACCCCTAAACATAAATTCATCTCATTTAAGTCTTAAGGACATCCTATTTAAAGAGTTCTCAGTTACAGCTAGAATATCAATGTGTAGATATGTCTGTGAACCTATGACAACACATCTAATAAAAAGCATTTTGCAACTTGTGACAAGAACATTCTCCTGTCCCACTAGAAGCGATGCACTTGAAACATCTAAATGAATACCTATTTTTATTGCTCTATTTCAGGATAATGTGAACATTTTCACATAATACACATTTCCTTAATCCATGGCTACATATAATAATAGAGCAGTTTCTAAATATTTACAGTGTTGTATAATTAATAGGCGCTTAGTATTTTAACATTCTAACAAGTATTTTTACATATTTATTTATATGGACAGCATACTCTATTTTAGAAAGTAGATCAATTTTAGGAAAGAGATGACAGAACATACCACAATCTCTATTCTAATAACAACAAATGACCAATAGCATCATGTTCTTAAAACAGTGTATATTAGGTGTGTCAATCAATTGCTCCTGGTTCACACCCTATCTAAAAAAGACCACCTCCTTCAGGTGTTTGGTTGCAGTTCTTTGGAACCCTTTTATCTTTCCATTACAACTTGATTTATTATTCTCAGTTGACTGCACAGGCCAAGTTATCAGTGAGGATTCCTTCCGCTCCTGCAGTCTCTGGTTTCCTAGATTCATGGTTCCCTTTCTTCCTTTACTTCCTTTTCTGGGTACAACAAACTGTTGTCATGATAAAGCAGGCGTGGATGGTAATGGTTTCTGGGATCCTCTATGTCTACTGAGAAATTAGGTTGGCTGAGTGCAGCACAACTCTGCTTTGGTGATTTCTTCCCAACCTCTGCAGGCACAATTACATTTTTTTCTACCGTCCAGTTTTGCCAATGAGAAAGCTAAGGCTGATATATTATTCTCATTCCTAATTCTTTGCATTCCATACTTTTGTGCAGTTTTAGAATTGTCTTTTTATGTGTAATGTATATTTTACAATGATACGCACAGATATTAGGCAAAATGAACTCACACCCCTCGGGCCTGTGAAACTTTTTGTATTGTTTCTTAGACCATTCTTTCTTCTTCCATTTTCTTGGTTCTCTCTTTCTCTGAAACATACCAGACTCCTTAGACTGATTCCCCAATTCTTTTTCTCTCATTTACATCTTCTTACCTTGTGTACACATGTGTGTATGCACAGGGAGACCAGAGATCCACTTCAGTGTCATCATTTCTCAGGAGCTTTTCTGAAACAGCATCTCTCATCAAACTGGAGCACCAACCAGGTAGGGTATAGAGACCCACAGAGGTTTCCCAGTAGGAACTTACTCAGGGTCTGAGAATCTGAGCTTGCTTTACCCAGCAGGGCTGCATAAGGGGATGATTTGACCACGGGTATGGTTACTAGGTGTTTGGAAGGGTCTACACTTGGCTGTGTGGTGTGCTTTGATCTTGCAAGGGGGAGGTCTTTTGCCTCGTCCCTTGGTATTGTTATAAAAAGCCCTTTTGAGTAAATGGAAAAGTCTTTTGGGTATTGACCCAGGTCCTCCTGAAGCTATCGTGTGTTTCTGTCTTTCTCCTCTTCACTTTCCTTCTATCTAACATTTTCTTATCCCTCTCTCCTCCTCATAAGAACCTTGAAAATGATGGGAGCTGGCCTCCCACAGTAGCGTAACCTGGCTCACCAGCCAGTAAGCCCCAGGGATCTGCCTCTCTCTGCCTCCCAGCACTGGGAAGCACACACCACCACGGCTGGCTTTTTTCTTTGTTTTGTTTTGTTTTCAAGACAGGGTTTCTCTGTGTAGCCCTGGCTGTCCTGGAACTCTCTCTGTAGACCAGGGTGGCCTTGAACTCACAGATATCTGCCTGCCTCTGCCTCCTGAATGCTGGGATTAAAGGCATGCACCACCACTGCCTGGCTCACAGCTGCCAGCTTTTTAGTGGGTGTTGGGGACTTAACTTAGGTCCTCATGCTTGCATGACAAGCACTTTTACCACCTGAGCTACTTCCCAGTTTTAGCCATGTGTCTATTGATTCTGCTTTCTAAACAACTATCTCAATACTATCTAGCAATCTTTCCACTGCACTTATATTTTATAATAAGAGGGTTTCTCTTATTCTGTGTTTATGAATTTCTAATTCTTGTCCTGTGAATTAGTACTTTTCCTTTAAGCAGTTTTAGCTTTACGTGTTTTTTAGACTCTTATTTTTGTCTGCTTTTCACATGAGAGCCTTTCTTCAAGTGTCCAGTAATCCTTAATCATCTATTTGTACTTAAAAATGAGGTATTTAAAAGATGGTCAAAAGTTTGTCAAACACTAGACTTCACTGTAGGGAGTTCTGGCTGAACTCTTCCTTTTGGAAAACATAACTGAAGGAGCCATGGTCTTCCCTTTGGGGCAGGTTAGTTTCCCCAGAAAGGACTCTCCCATTCTCTTTCCTGGGAATTAGAATGGGTGTCCTGTAACTGGGAGAACTACACTGGCAGGCTAAACTACTGACCGTATTTTCACTATAATATTTCCAACAGTGTACTGATGAATAGAAAGAGGAAAGGGAAAGGGGAGGAAAGATGAAGAGAAGAAGGGGAGAGCGGAGGGAAAGAAAAGGGAGGGAGGGAGGTGAGGGGGAGGGAGAGGGCAAAGAGAAGAATTAATTCGCAATAGCTGTCATTTCCACTAGTAACATGGTCAGTTTCAGGCCACTACTATTTTGACAACCAATTTCCTAATTATAAAGGAGCCCCAGCATACCACTAGATCCCTTTCAACCTCAGCTCTCTCTCAGACTCTTAAGCATACACCTCCAAGCCTATACCAAAGAGGAGAGAACCAGTACCTGTGGGGTGGAAGGAGGAATACGGGTTACAATGGAGTCTTACACGGGTGTTCTCTCCTGGATCTTTCAACTACATATCCTACTTCAAAGGACACAGGTTACTACAATACCTGGCCATTTCTGGGTTTAGTTTTGTTTGTTTGGTGGTGTAGAGATACAATCCAGTGTCTCACTGTCTTGGGCTTTCTATTCCTGTGAGAAAACTCTACGACCTAAACCAGCTTGGGGAGGAAATGGTTTATTTTAGCTTAAAGTGCCATATCACAACCCGTCATCGAGGGAAGTCAGGGCAAGAGCTCAAACAAGACAGGAACCTGGAGGCAGGAACTGATGCAGAGGCCATGGAGGAGTGCTGCTTACTTGCTTGCTCCCCATGGCTTGTGTAGGCTGCTTTCTTATAGCATCCAGGACGACCATTCCAGGGAGTGGCACTTTCCACAGTGAGCTGGGCCCTCCCACATCAATCAAGTAAGAAAATGCACTACAGGCTTGCCCACAGGCCAATCTAATGGAGGCATTTTCTCAGTTGAGGTTCCCTTGTCCAAAATGACTCTGGCTTATATCAAACTGATAATAAAACCCATAATGCTAGGCAAGGACCCTACCACTCAACCACATCCCAGGCCTCATTTCCACGACTTCGAATTAGGTTTCTATTTCCTGTTTCTGCTAACTGTACATGTAGTTCACTTTTAAAACTTAGCCTTTTATGTTTCTCCCATCATTTCCATGTCCTTGTGGATTTACTGCCATTTTATAACAGTTTCACAAGGTGGCAAAAGTGAATGTAGATTTAATTAATCATCTTTAGCTGGAAGCCCTAACCAGGTAGTTTCTAACTGGGGAAGAGCCCGAGTTTATTCATGGTACACAATTCATTCATTTAATAGCACTTAACAAGGTCCTACTGCATGCTTGACACTATCTCATGAGCTTATGATCCTTAAGTTACAATGCTGCTGTCTTACACTTGATCATGAATATAAACTTGTACATATTATAAACATACATGAAAATGTGTTATTATTTCCAATTGAATTAACAAATCTGAAAAATTCTGTGAAAAAAAGGATTTATCAGAGGTCAAACTGAAATCATTCGGTAAATGCTTTAACTTCAAAAAACAGTAAATTGCCCTAGTTAATACAATAATGATACAATAACTACAGGAGTAAAATGTGAAAATTACTCTTAATATTATGACTATAGAAATATAACTAAACTTATAACTAGAATTTAGATATCTATGATCTTTCTAAATTTACTGCTAAAAATATAAGACAGATGACAGTATAACAGCAGGGCACTGAAAATCAGTTGGCCATTATCAAGAGCAACGATCCCTTTTAGTACAGGTGGAATTAGAATGCTCCTCAAGTAAACATTTGCCGTATCTAAGCAATGTAATCCTTAGGAACAGCTCAGCATTAATATTTTGTTATCAGTGGTTCTTAAACATCAGTCTGCAGCTAAGCAATGATCCATGACAAACTTCTCTAGTCCATGGACAAATGTGATTGCATGACTTTTCTTATAATGATCTGTTCTTTATCCCAAGATTATCTTTAAAATACCTATATTTTAAAATGTTCTCCTTTATAAAATGATGGTGATGGTGGATAAAAATGTCTGCATTCTTAGTGGGCTACTTGACAATATTTTGAAATGTGCTATATGATATTATATAGCTTTCTATATAATATCAAGAGACAGGTAATAATTGTAATAATTAAAGAGAAAGGCATTTGAATATTTAACATATTGGTACACATGGTTAAAAGATCCTAGGGCCACAGTTACAGACTTGGTTAGTAGCTCAAAGCAATGACCACTATAGATACCACAAAATTTTAGTACAATTTTCGCACAACTGATTTAACAAACTTTCTTAGTTTATTTTGTATCACTCTGAAAAATACCATGACCAAAGGTAACTTGAGGAGGTAAGGGTTTATTTGGTTTACAAGTCAGAGTCTATCATCAAGGGAAGTCAGGGCAGGAACTTGGAAGCAAGAACTGAAGGCAGGAACTGTAGCAGAGACCATGGGTGGACATTGCTTGCTCTCCACCCTGCATGGCTTGTTCAATTGATTTTATTATACAACCCAGGACTACTTGCCCAGGAGTGGCACCAACACAGTAAGCTGCTCCCCCTACCCCCACATCAATCACTAATCAAGCCAATATCCCACAGACATGTTCACAGGCTAAGCTCATGGAGGCAATTCCTCAACTGATGCTCCTTCTTCCCAGACTACTTTAGTTTATATCAAGTTGACAAAAACTAACCAGCAAACAAACTTAACAGCTCTCATGTTTCTAGAAGAAAATATGTGGAGCACACAACACTGAGAAATAGCGCTGGACTGGAACCAGGTCAAAGATGTAATACTGTTTTTTCCACACTTTATAAAGCCCCACAGTTTATAAAACTGCTTATATTTTCTGGGTCTCTACTCCATCACAAAATAGATTAGCTAACCCCTAATACTCAGCTCACCCCCAAAACTATGTTTCAACTCCTTTACACGGATTACCAGATGACCTTGGTAACAATTACTCACAATGAATTTGAGTCAGACATGGTGCTACATGCCTGTAATCCCAGCATTCCATAGGCTGTGGTAAACTTGGGATAAAAAGTGATACCATATCTTCACAAAATAAATCATATGTTCTTGGGAGAAGGTGTGAAGAGGTTCTTGCTTGTAAAAGTTGTTTTCTACTAGTCTTTTATAAGAAAAGGTGAAGAGGTTAAGGGGATGAGTACCTTGATTTTAGCAGTCCACTTCTCTCCCTCTGTATCTTTGACATTTTAATTCCTACATAACTGAAGGCAGGCAGAACCCTTTATATGATAAGCCATAGGGCAGCAATGGTGAGGAGATAAATTGCTTTGTTCTGCTTAAGTTTAGTTCTATTCAATGATGATAGGCTAACAAAATTTGTGTGGCCTGGTGCAAATCAAAAAGGCAGAGGAAACATGCTATTAGAGGCATTAAAATATGTAAATTTTCCTTAGTCTCTCTCTCTGCCATAGAACATTTCATTTTCTATTTATTGGCATGGTTCTCTGGACATGGGGAAAAAACCAGAGCACAAATGAAGTCCCTCAGAGCTGCCTAAGAGCTTTATGACAATTCAGCATGAGCAAGAGCCACTAGCTTCTGGGCCCACTTCTTCCTGTCACCTGCTTCACCAGTGGATCACATTCTAGCCAGAAAAGGAAGCAATTGTTCCTTTCCGTGGGCCCTCTATGTAAATCCATGGCAGAGGGTAACTGCTGCAAGATCAAAGTGCTAGGCAGGAATGCGTTCAGCACTGGACTGGATACTCGCTCTGCCCATGCCAAGGTGCTGCCAACCTGAATCAGGAAGAGCTACTGCCATGCCTCCTCACAGAGTGCTGCAAGGCGCCTGTACCCACATCAAACCTCTCCTACTGTACCTAGGCATGCACTTAAAAGCTTTCCCACACAGGTGAAAAGATGCAGGGAGTGGGTGGTTAGGCAAGGGATCAGGGCACCAGAAGGTAGAAGAACCAGCAGTCAAGAACCAAGACTGAGAGGCAACAGAAACAAGAAAATGCCTGTTGAGGCTCCAAGCCTCCATCACATGCTTCCATTCACAATCAAACTTCATTTACAAAACATAAATTCAAAAGATAAAAATTCATTAAAAACTTCAAGACATTGAGTACAAAATTAAACAGAAGGAAGACACTTAGTTCTAAGTGCAAGTCTCTATGTAACCACTCTAATTACTTACTCATGAAATTAGCTTAAATCTCTATGATGACTGTCCCTACACAGGAGATAGCTATAGTTGTCATGGGAAATGTTCCAATTTACTGTTTCTTTTGCTGCCAAGAGAGCCCCATCAAAAGAGCATCAATAGCTTGGATTGGCCACTCCATCTGAACATGCCCCAGTATGTTCATCCTATCACTTGGCACAGTTAAACCCAGGCATGTTCCTGCCCCTTCACTCATCCCATGTTCCTTCATGTAGAGTCCGGAACCAACAAAGTTCTCTTGCTCATCTTTCCAAGTCCGAATTCTACTGGAACACAATACATGTCAAGCCTCTCAGACATAGATTACTCTCAAAACTTTGAAAGATTTTNAAATTTCTAGATCAGACCTGGGCATCACTCTTGTTCTTAGTAAATTTCCACATGAATTGACTTCGATTCACTTTACTGGCAACAGCAGAGGGACTCCCCGTGATCTATGGTACCTCAAGCACCCAGCCAAGGAGTAAGGTAGCAGCCCTCCTTGTCTCACAATGAATCTTCCTTGTAGACACCTTATTTAGCTGGAACCTCCCCCAAAGAGGGAGGCAAGAGAGAAGCCTCTGCTTTTGAAGTGTTAAGTCTATGTCTTAGTGTAGCATAAGACCCTATGTCATTCCCTTCATATCATTTTCTACCTACTGTGAAGAAAATGTTGGAATGACTGTGCTAACAATGGTAGTTTGATCATCTTCTTATGAAGACAGGCCTCCAAATTCTGAGAACTGGTTCTTTTAAAAGATGAGTGACATTTTTCCTTTTCTTTGACCTTGGCCACAATTCTAAAACAAAGAAATTCCACTTATCCCATTACAAAATGAAGTCATATACTAGTTGGGCATGGTGGCACACACCTTTAATCCTAGCACTACAAACAGAGGCAGGTGGATCTCTGTGAGTTCAAAGCGAATCTGGTCTACAGTGAGTTCCAGGATAGCCAAGATTATTAGAGAGACCCTGTCTCAAAAAAATTCAAGTCAGATATTTGATAAAGTTTAACATTTACCTAGTTACTTAAATGTTAAAAAATATATTTATTACTTTAGATATTGATGCTGAAAACTGATGAAGGAATCTAGCATCTTACCTTTTAAAATCAAATGATAGAACAAGATACTTCAATGCAACTAAATGGGGGAAGGCTATTAGAAATATATTTAAACAATATATACATAATATATACAATATACACAAACCTGATTGTTTTCTCTTAGCACCTTCAATTCTGCATTGATTTCAGTATTAGCTTGAGTTTGTTGCTGAAGTAATTGCTGCATATGTTGAAAAGAAATGATGATATCCTTCAAAAACATAAAAATATATCTTGTTTCTAAGTTCATTCTCCAGATACACTTCTAG
>LZPO01057099.1:0-11904 GCA_001675575.1 Neotoma lepida
CCCGACCAAGGTGACCTGGGTTCCCAATGAGTGCCTGCTGGAGTTGGTGCTGGGACAAAGCAATGAGTTGGGGAGGAAGATTAGGAGGGGAAGACCTGTGGTTTCCACTAGGAATGAGGTGTGTGCGTTGTGGGGGAGGGCTGCAAGTGTTCTGCTACAGAACTGGGATTGAGACTGGGGATTGGACTTGGAGGCATGGGTGAGAGGTGAAAATCGGTAGTTGTCCTACGTGCTTCCTTGGCTGGAGTTGGACGTTTTAGTGATTGGTATGGGAGGGCCTAGTCCATTATGGATGGGGCTGCCCCTAGACTGGTGGTCCTTAGTTCTATAATAAGTAGGCTGAGCAAGCCATGGGGAGCAAGCCAGTAAGCAGCACTCCTCCATGGCGTCTGCACCAGCTCCTGCCTCCAAGTTTCTGCCCTGTTTGAGTTCCTGTCTTGACTTTCTTGGGTGGTAAACAGTGATGTGGAAGTTTAACCCTTCCCTCTCCAAGTTGCTTTGATCGTGTTTAATCATTGCAATAGTAACCCTAACTAGGACACTGACTCTCTTATTTGGACACACTACACAAGCACATGGATTTTGGTATGTCTTTATGTTATAGCTTCCTTGCGAGCGAGCTCATGCAAAACTTACACATATTTTTTTCCATTTTTCTGAAACCTGTGTTTTATAAATTTATTTCTAAGGCTCAACTACATCTCCTAAAATTCAGAGGAACAGTTTTACGTCTCTTACAGTGGCATTTTATGATCTCTGAGAACTTCGTTCAAGGAAATGACCTACTTTTTCCTCCTCAAAAAAACAACAAAAATTAGAACAAAACCAAAACCCAACTTTTCTAAACATTAAGATCTCTATTTTTCTTTATATTTTTTTGTGTCTACTTTTTAGGTTTTGTATTTTTGTTTGTTTGGTTGGTTTGGGTTTTTATTTTCTTGGAAAAACTGAAGTAACTATTTGTCCCACCCCTGTTGTCTTGCTGCTACTTCGGGAAAAGAGGAATGAGCTCCTTCATTCCCACTTAGACATAAACAACTATAAAACCTTAGTGAGGTTTCTGCCTTCTCCCTATATGAAGGTGTTCACTCTGGAGAGCTGCCCTCGGCATTATCTATGAGCAGGGCACTGGACAGATGGGACTTTAATATGTTCCCATAGATATGGGATTTTTAACTACCCAAGAAACCATTTCAAACTGCAATTTCCTGGCCCTAAATAAATCTGTGGCATTTTGAAAACTTACGTGTTTCTGTGTGCATGCATGGGTAAGTCTCACTCCAAAGCACTAATTACCACCCCTAAAACATTTCTGGCTTCATCTATTATCTCTGAGACCAACACTTTTCTGATACAAAAGGCAAGTCCCTTAACCTTTCTGACCCTCAGAAGCTGTAGAAAATATTGTCTGTCTTCCTAAATATCATAGAAATGGAATGTTATGATGCATCTACAGTACATAGCCTGGGTATTAAATGCACATAATTATTATTATGAAGCAAAGTAGTGTCAGTGTGTTCTCAAANAGCAGATGAAAACTGTATCTACTCATTACAATAATGAACAGGAATAAATTTCCTTAAGAGAAATGTAGAGTTAATACTACTTTAAAATATTCGGTTCTGGTGAAGTTTGTTTGGTCAAAAGATGGTCTTGGGATAAAATAAAATTAAATCAAATAAATAAATAAAATAAAATATAGGTTAAGCCCATGGAAAGAGCTATCATAGAAACTAAAGACATTCCATTTAATTCTTTTATTGAGCTTATAAATAAGCTCTGAAGTTTCCTCTTTCTATTTAATGTGCCTTCAGCCAAGACAAACAGCTCAAATCCTTTTCTTTTCTCATAGATGCCCTTAAATGAACATCTTAGTTATTTGTGACACCTTTAGTCCCACCTGGAGTCCTCCACACATTCTAGGCTTGCTATTTATTTTCACTGCAGTCTAATAGATCCTGTCATTCTAATGACGAATTCAGAAGCCCATCTAGATTCTCAATTTCTGGTTGTTTTTAAGTGAGGGAATTTACATCAAAAACCCATTATATTACAAGAAGTAGACCTCAGCATCTCCATATATGAAAATGATATGAAGCTAGATAGAAAACTTGACTCACTACTTAAACTAAAGTTTGAAGACAATTACAGAGTCCATATTGGGTATATATTACACAGTCTGGGCTTCCAGACAGAGGCTGCACTTCACAGTATGTCTTAGACAACACTGTGAGAGCAATAACTTCCAAGGAATTCACATTAAGTCAAGCAATACTATGTGGCTCATCCCATCAACATATTGGGGGGGGAGGGTAGAAAAAGTTGGAAAAGAGTGACATTTATAAGTAAGCATTGTAGACTATAGAGATGGACTTCTAATAGGTACATGTATCAGTTTCTCCCTTCCCTTATGAAAAGAGTGTCAATACAATACTACAGCAATTCATAAGTAATGCATCTAGTTGAGATAATAGTATAGTGACAAATATAAAATTTATTGGGACTATAAGCAAACTGTACAAGAAATGCTGATAGAATGACACCTATGATTCATGGAAAGTTCTAGCTTAGTTAAGATATCTTGTTACTGGCTAAGCTGTCTACTTATAGTGAATGGCTAAAGGAGAAAACAAATGTAATCTTTTAAAGATTTCACTAAGTTCTACCAGTGAAAATTAAATAATGTTAGCGAGGCAGTGGCAGCCCATGCTGTGAATCCCAGCACTTGGGAGGCAGAGGCAGGTGAATCCCTGAGGTTCAGGCCAGCCTTATCTACAGAGTGAGTTCAGGACAGCCAGGACTATGCAGAGAAACCCTGTCTCCACCTCAGGAAATAAAAAGAAAAGAAAAGAAAGGAAAAGAAAAAAAAAGAACAGAAAGTTAAATAATGCTGTATGTACATATGTAGATATACAGATAGGTACATGTACTATCCATATGCATGTATATACAAGTATATAACATATATGGTCATACTGAATTCCCTATTATATTCCACAGTATGGATTCTTACATTACCAATTAAATGTTGTTGTTTAGGAGAGTTCTCTACCTCTTAAAAATTTTCTTAAAAATTATCTGTATTTTAAATATTGAATGAAATTTATTTTATTTTTAAAATAACTTTTATTCTAACCTTGATCTCCCAATTCTGTTGCCTGTTCCAATGCAAGTTTTAATCCCTTAATTTTTTTACTTTAAAAATTAACATTTAGGAAAAACTACTAGAATTGGGAGGCATTTCGGGGTGAGGTGGAAACCTAGTGCAATGGAATTTACAGGCATGACCCTAGCAGACTCCCAGAAATGGGGTCACAGAGACTAAACCGACCATCTTCTGTAACCACGCAAGGCCTCAAGTGGAGGGATTGGGACATCAACCTAGCCACAAAACCTTCAAATTATAGTTTGTCTTGCCTGCAGAGTGTTCTGGGACCATAGCCTAGCATAATAGTCATCAAAGAGACAAGAGACTTCATCCAGCAACTGATGGGAGTAGATGAAGGGTCCACAGCTAAACATTAGGCAGAACCACACAAGTCCAGGGGAGGAGGGGAGGAAGGATCTGAGGAACCAGTGGGGTCAGGGACAACACGAGAACACAGCCCACAGAATCAACTGACCAGGATTCATGGGGGATCGCAGCGATCAGGGAACCTGTATGATTCTGGCCGAGGCTCTCTCTCTATATGATATGGCTGAGTAGCTTGGTGTTCTTGTGGTATTCCTAAGCTGACTCTTTTGCCTACTTCTGGGATCCCTTTCCTCCTACTGGATTGCCTTTGTCCAGCCTTGGTGTGATGGTATATATCTGATCTTATTGTCTCAAGAATGTCTCATAGCCTCATAAAGAGACCTCTGGCTTCTTTATCTGTGTCACAACCTTCAAGGCATGAGGAAGAACTTCAAGTAGATAACAATATCTTCCTAAAAGTGGGAGGGGTAGTATGTCCAAGACTTTCCTGGGGAAGCTTAGAAGCAATAAATGATTCATAAGAAATTTCTCATCGATCCAATATCCCCAAATTGTGCAAATATTAAAAGTCTCTCAAGTATGCAACAGGTGAAGATGAAAACCAATAGTGGCAGGGTGGCCATCCTGTGGCTTAGCTTTGCTGGATCTTTGTCAAGCAGCTGTGCTGGCCTAATGACTTTTGCCATTCCATTCAGATATGGCTGTGCCAGTTAATAGTTTAAACTTTAAGAAAAATGGTCAAGGCTGGCTGAGATATGTGCCTTTTCAATAATGTCTACCAAGGAGAATAGCTACAAAAGAACTTCTTTGTGTTCAAGAAAATTAGCAAAAATGTGCTCAGGACAGACTGCTTCCAGCATGTATGACAAAAAGGGCAGAATATTAGAGCTAATAGGAAATCCTAGGAGAGTAGCAGGGTAGAAGACAAGTTCAGACCTCAGGCTAAGTGTTGGTGGAGAAATAATCCAGTCTTGCCATGCTCATCCTCCCAAAGACTTCTCCTTCATTGTGTGTGGGTTGTAGAACACTGGAGGGGACTGAGGGACACAGCTTATGTTCCAAATGAGCTCTGGCTTCTTCATCGGGAATGGGAGAGAGAAAAAAAAAAAAAAAAAAAGAAACTAGGTATCAAGTTATTGTAATCATTTTGATGACAGTGTGTGTTCATGACATGTCCTAGAGTAATAAAAGAAATAGCTCGCAAAATAAAAATAAAATAAAACTTGCCTTTACTCAGTCCCTAATTATTCTTCTTGTGAATGGATCCTCTTTTATATGCTCGATTCTTTCTCCATGATAATCTATTTCTGGCCTATCAGAAAACAAAGTTGAACCCTCACCACTACCCCAGAGCTTCACTGTGTGCCCAGTACCTCTGAATGTGGGACTCCTGCTTAAGTCTTTCAGAAAATAATCCACAAACTGAGTATCTGGTGCTGTTTGGGAGGGCTGTAGCAGCAATCAGGCTGTACAAGGTGTCTTCATGATTCAGGTTTTGGAAAGTTGAACTTCCTGTTAGTATTACTGCAGAAACTCCAGATTATAACATTTGCAATTGGACTAATCAGTATCTCTTTCTGATTTTCTGTGTTTTCGATTCATGTTGCTTCACTAAAGTCTAAACATTTTAGAATGAACTCACTCTCATTTACATACATAGTTTAATGAAGAAAAATTGATAAAAATGAAGAAAAAAACAGTCGTGATGGTTAATTTTAGCTGTTAGCTTCGTTGGCTTAGAGCACCCATGTGTTCTGTTAAATGTTTTCCTATATACTTGTATGATGTTTTCTGGATGAAGTTAGCATTTAATGGAGTCAAGTAAAGCAAATTACTCTCTATAGCAAGGTGAGCTTCTGTAANCAATTAAATGGTCTTAACAGACAAGATGAAATCATACCAGCAGTTGCAGTTCTTTCTTGAGTCTTAAGCCTACTGGTGTTCTCTATGGAATTGTGTTTAGCAAACCCTTTAAATGTGTTAACTGTTTAAAATAAATTCATCTCTCCTTTCCCATCTACCCCCTCAATATCTTTCTCACCTTAAATTTATGATATACCTGCATCTCAATAATGCTAGTATAAAAAGATGAAGTAAGTAAAAACTGCATGTAGAACATGTAGTCCATCAAACATCACAGCTTAGAGGTACATTACATTGTAAAGTATCACATATTTCCCCTTGTGATCACTTGGCTGACAGGAAACAGATGGCTGCTGCTGTCCAGAATCATAACAGAATGTTTTATCACATATTCTCAGCTTGAGAAAAAAAATCAAAATGTAAAGTATAGTTATTGGGCAAGGCAGGCATATGTCCTTTGTGCCATTATAAGACTGATAGATCCTAAATTACCAGGCTATCGACTTATCAGGGTAAATAATCCTGATGATTTGGTTCCTTTGTAGAATCATACCTAGCATATTGATCTATAATTTTCAAACACATGACAAAGAACATCTCCTTTGCCTCCTACTTACTTCCTGTACAGATGTTTGTTGCTTCTCATATCTTCATATGCATCTAAATGCAGGTGGACTCCAAATACCAGCTGAAGAAAAGACTTAGTGTTTACAATTGAGCAATCAGGGAAGTAATTTCTGCATCCTAATTGTTCTTAATAAGACATATTCCTCACTGTTTTGCCAGATATGACAGCTGCATTTTACATTGTAGGCTGGTGATCACATGAGAATTGAGCATTTTGTAATTTTCTATCTACTAGATATACAATATCATTTATTATGCAATAATTTAATTAATTATGTCCTTATTGAAAATATCAAATCCACAAATTCACCTGATTTAGAGCTCAATTTGATTGTAGATTTTCCCACTGATAAATTCTCAATCTATTAATTCTTTAATTTCTAAATAAGTCATTCATAATACCTCATGGGAAATTAGTAAATGACTTTTAACAAAATGTGATTTATTTGNTGGTAAGTAGGACCACTTCCTCTCTTATAACTAAAATACTTAAACAGGGGAGAAAAGCTTCACTTAAGGTAAATGGATTTTTTTCCATGCATATCACCATCACTCCATTCACCCACAGAGACATCAGGCTATCTTATCATGAGTAAAACCACTGAAAATCCCCTGCAGTAGCAGAGCAAACATACTGGGTGGGAAGAGAGTCCAGTGTTATCTATAAAGAGAGAAGAAAACACGTAGTTAATTAGACATGTGAGAGTGACTTATTAATAAACAAAACCACGGGAAGCCATGGCACTTGAAGAAAAAGGGGAAATCTAACTCTGCAATTAAAATTCATTTTCCAGGCTGAGAATATAAGATGCATGCTATGTATAAAAACTCAGAACATTAAGTTTGATAGAAAATTTATAAAAGTCAAGAATTTGTAAGAGGAAAAGAAGCTAGCTAAGAGAGGGGAAACATCTAAACAACTTCAACATCCCCAGGACTGGAGTCTGTTAACATTTGTCCATTTGTGCTAACTTATTCCCTGAAAGGACATTATTTTAATTACCTTTCTGCTGATAAGATAAAGTATCATAAAAAAACTAACTAAAAAGAGAAAGGTCTATATTTTCAACACAGTTCTATAGAAGGAACCATGCCTAGAGGCTAACTTAAACTAATCTTTGTAGACATGCTTAGAAGGCTGTCTCCTGAACGGTTCCTGTCAAGTTGACATCCATCACCAAGCATCATTTTTCTATGGCTTGTCAACTAGACACCAAAACACATCATTTCTAAGTCAGAATTTTCCATCCTTTGTCCTTATAGGCTCTGATCATTTCATAAGGCAAAAATACATTCACTACCACATCAGAAGTCCCAGTGGTCTTTAATGAGTCCAACACTACTTAAACATTCAAAGTCCAAGTCTCATCTGAAACTCAAGGCAATCTGTCCAATACATGCTCCTATACAATATGAATCGAGTTTTATAATTCCAACATAGAGTGGTACACAGTGAATATTTTTATTCCAAAGGAAAAGAATCATAGCATATCAAAGAATGAATAGATCGAATAAAAGAATATAACTAAGCAGAGAAAACACCAAATATTGCAACTCCATGTTGGGATTCTGGGATCCAAGATGGAATTATGTAAATTCTGGTAGAATAAGATAGCACTACCATTGCAGTTCTGATGCCATAGCACACACAACCTTTCCCTAGAATTGATTTTTCCATCTCATGTACCATGGTTCTGGCATTTTCAACATCTTGGAATCTCCACTGAAACTTAGAGTTCACTTTCAAGGCTTCAGAGAGTAGCTTGTTAGGGTCTCCTTGCCAGGATGTCAACCCTGTCATACGTTGCTTGCCTTATACATTCTCTGAAATCATAAGGCTAGACTCCATGATCCCCATCAATATTGAATTTTTCATACCTATAAAACCAGCACATGTGGATGCTGATGCCAAGGTCTTATGTCTGATGGCTCCTTGCACCCCAGCTGAATCAACTTCACTGTGCTGAATCTGGGGACCCACTTTAGCTGCATTTTTGATTCTGGCTCTTTCATTTCAAGGAAGTTTGGATTGTCATAGATTTGAACATTTGTTTAGTGTAGTCTTTTCCCAAGTGCATGTTTCGTATTGCCCAATGCAGATCAGGATGTTTCTCTTTAAATTTATAGCCTATTTTTCTCCACACACTTTGGCTGCAAAGTTTAACTCAATTAAAATCTTTCTCTACTTAAAAACCTGTAAAATGCACTATTTCCATAAAATGTTCCCCAGTATTTTGATGATTTTCTCTGTAGACTAGGCAAAAGCTAAAAGAAAATAGTGACATCACAGCCCGAATTCTCCTTTTCTTGAAATTTCTTCTACTTCATTTTTTTTCAATTCAGTTTCACCCAAGTTCTCAGGACACAGACAGAACATAGCCAGATTCTTGCTCAAAATACCACAGAAAGGACTTCTAGCTAGGTTCTTGGTAGAGTACTTTTCTTCTTCTGGAGTTCTACTTTCTGTAGTTCTCTCAGAGTTCTTGTCTCCTAACCTTCCACCAGAATGGCCCATTAAGCTTCCGGTATGCTATGGTTTTTCTAGCCTGAAATATTCAATTCAATTCTAGGAAATCATGTTTTGTCTGTTCCTTTTTGTTTTGCTGTGATAAAATACTCTGACCAAAAAAAACAAAACAAAACAAAACAAAACAAAAACAAACCAAAAAAAACTTAAGGATAGAAGAGTTTATTTTGGCTCATAATTCTATGATAGAATCCATCATGGCAGGGAACATGCCCAAGTGTTAACCTAATTTAAATAATTCCTCTCAGCTGTGCTTAGAGGATTTTCTCCTATGTTATTCCAGATCACATCAAGTTGAAAATTAAAAAGAATCATCACAGGTGCAAGCTGTAAGTACTGGAAATTTTTTGGTGATGGTATTTCTTTCTTCTCCCAATCACACTTTGTCTGTGATCATGGGAGGCCAAAGACAGGACAATTCTTAACATCATCTTTTGACTATTGCTAAGAAGATTTAAATATGGTACTTAATACTCATGTTTACTTGCCCATTTATTGAGGTATCTTTTTAAAATTTTTCTAAACATTTTCATTAAGAATGTTAAAAAAAACTTGCGAATGAAAAAAATATCAACACTAAAACTAACCAGATCCAAAGTACATGACTGTTGAGATATGTTTGAATAGCAAGTTCTACCCTGGCACTAGGCATTCCTATAGCAATTGTCCACTCTAGTACGCCATCGTCACATCCTAAGGGTTGGTTTCTAGCACTGAAAATGGTGACCAGATATCTTGTACTACCACAAGTGGCAAGAGGTTCAACCCATACTCAACTTTGCTGGTTTATAGGCAGAAGAAGAAGGAACTGCATTGCTTATGTAACATCCTTAGTGTTTTAGAAATCAAAGCAAAACTGCATGATTGTAAGAATTGTATTAAATCAATAGGATGGCATTCCACAGCCATTTACTCTGTTTCTGACTCTCACATACTTCCTGAGAATTCTTCTGGTATCTTCTCTGCATCTAAGAGTGATTTGTTGTCTTCTTTAGAACTGCATCCTCAACTGTCACTTATTCTCAGCATCTTGAACAGTCATGAATCTCCAAATTTGTCATTGAACACTGAAAAGAGATTTCCTTGATTAAAGTTGCAAGTAACTTTGTCTATGAGTACTAACATAGAGATTTGGAAGACAGTTTGATGCTGTGTCAATTTAGACAAACAACAGTTATACATTTTCCATATGGACCTACAATTTCACCAGGTATAGGTTGTTAACATGGCTTATAATATGAAGCAAGAGTTCCCTTCCATGGAGTGGGCCTCAAATACAATCATAAGTTGTCAAACTATCTTACCACTATTCCTAATATGGGTGCATCTTGCCTGGCATGAGAGTCACAGCTACACAAGACCACTGATGACTGCCCCAACCCCAGCAGCCTGTATAGTACCTTCCTTCAAGCATTTTCAATGATTCTATAAAAAATAGATATGTTTGTGTGTATATGTATATTTTTGTATGCATGCATGTTTGTTTATTATGTATTAATTATACATATTAATGAAATCAACAAAATATTCCAGTATATACATTCAGAATAACTTGGTTAAAATACAGAATGTCTTTATTCAATTTCTCCCTCAAGTCTTCTCAACCTCTAATAATCACTATTCTATAATCAAATCAAGTTTATATATATATATATATGTATATATATTATATATTGCTTCTAAATGTGAGGGAGACAATGAAGTATTTGTCTATTAGTGCTTAGTTTATTTTGCTTAAATTGGTAATAAGTGATAATTTCTTCAAAGCAAGGAAGTAAGCAAGCAAAACAAGGAAGGAAAGCCATAAAATTGGAAATAAATAAGGAGAGAGTAGAGGAAAGAAGAAAGAAAGGAAGAAAAGCAAGAGAGCAGAAAGGAGTGAAGTTGGGAGAAATAAGGTGTAAAGAACTATAGTAGAATAGACTGTATCTGCTGCTGCAGCTTCTTCCAAAGAATGAACAATTATCATGGTCTTAGTCCATCTTCTGCTGCTCTAGTAGAAAATCCCAGACTGAGTAGTTTATAAGGAAAAGAGATTTCCTGTACTACAGGAAATTTTCCATAGGTTAGAAGTTTTCTGTAGGTTAGAAAGCATGAGAACATCATCTTAGTATCTGGCAGAGGTCTTCATGCTACATGAAAATAATATGTGAGCATGTGGAAGACAAGGGCAGACAACTTCACTCCTGCTGTCTTTCCCTTTTGACACAGGAAAACATGGAAATGTTCATATTTATGAAATATAATATGAGGTTTTGACACACATATTCATAACATAATGTTCAAATCAGAATAAATATAACCATTTTACAAACATTTATCATTTTTTATTTTGAAACTTTAAAAAAAATTTTTTGGATTACACACACACACACTGTACATTATCATTATCACCCAACCATGTAATATAACACTTTAGAATTAGCTTTTGTCATAATGTATAAGTTCATACCTACTGGCAAAGCTATCCCTCCCAGGGATCAATTCCCTGGATAACTTACTTTTTCCCAGAAAATGTCAGCAATCCATTCATGAGGGTGGAATCCTCATGACCCATTCACCTTTTCTATGTCCTGCCTCTCATTGTGGTTTCAAATTACATCAGTCATCTTATTTGATAGTCATTGTTAAACTCCCATCACTTCCTACACATTCTCAGATCTTTATCCTTGAAAATGAGAGCCCTTAGTGAGCTGTTGCTGTAAGTGGCCAGTTATGTTTACCACCAGTGTGAAAGCACTGAGCAACTTCACAGTAAATCATCACTCCAGACTTCCACACTCCATGTGGCCTCTATTATGTAGCAGCAAGTCTGTCTCCTCATAAAAATCAGATGCAATTACTACTGTCAGTAATTCCTGTCTTTCTCTGCTGGATTGTTGGCATGGTTGCCCAGGATATGAATAATGTTTTCTCTTTAATATCAGTCTGCTTTGCATATCTCTATGCTTTTATGCTATGTTTTTGTAGTTTAACTGTAAGAGGATAATTTTATTTCATTTCTTTTATTTCCAGTGATTTCAGAAGTGTCCTTCATGTCACCCTTATGTACAAACTGTGCTTTAATATTGATGGAGATTAGTGTGCATAAGAAAGGGCTGGCAGGCCTTAATTCTGAAGGGTAATTCAAAAGTAATTTGTGAAGGAATTTACAGTTTGTTCAGGAGGCAATGGAATATCCTTGAGGTATTGTTAAGTAATGGAGCTGTGGGCCCAGAAAACTAATTAAAATGGCTGGGTGGACTGAGACTAGGGGAAGATGAAGAAGTCAAAAGGACCCGTGTGGTCCAACTAAAGCCCTGCAGAAGAGCATTAACTATTGAATTAAGAAGGGCAAGGCCAAGCTGAGAAGCACAAGTCTGGGAAGTGATGCTCAACACTGGAAACTGGGAAGTGATGCTCAACACTGGAA
>LZPO01057108.1:0-11816 GCA_001675575.1 Neotoma lepida
CCGGGCTGGCCTCGAACTCACAGAGATCCGCCTGCCTCTGCCTCCCAAGTGCTGGGATTAAAGGCGTGCGCCACCACCGCCCGGCTATTTAAAACAGTTTATTCCAGATTTTTTTTCTTTTCCCAGATTTTTCTTTATCACAAGTCTCCAGAACTCTGGATGGTAATGGAACTATTTTCATCTAGGACAGACAGGAAGTTCTTCCCCAAACATTCCAATGAAGGAATATAGGTGCCCTGTTAAAGAGACATGGCTGATTTTGGCCCAAACTACAATTTTCAATGAAGGTAAGTGTTGCTAAGCACAGGGAGTGATTGGTCCAAAGGAAATTATTGTGATAGGTACATACACATCTTCTGGGCTAAAAAACACCCAAGTTCATTTAGTGATTCAGCTGGGAGATACTCCCCTGTGCTATCTTTCCTGGTATTGTCCCCCACAATGTCATATAAAAGCTTTCTCCAAACTACTTTTAATAGTTTAGGCTAAGCTGGTAACATGAAGAAAGACTGTCACTGACAAATATACTGATAAGAACCAGCACAAGTGTGCCCAATCTTCCAAGGAACATATGTCACCATGGCACACAACTGTCTAAGAAGAAAAGTAAACAAACACTATTGGAGACTGTCAGATCCTGGCCCCTAATTGCTACAAACTCTTGAAAGTGCCATCTTTTACACATACACACATATTTTCCTCTTCAATGAGATTTATACCAGTGCATGATTCATGATATTTTTTGCCCATGTTTACTTTGTTTTCAATCAGAAATTAAAATTAATGATTCATTCTCCACAGTTGCTATGGTAATAAAAGGAAATTTTATTGATAGAAAAGCAACACATTTTTAGCCTGGCCCTCCCTGAAGAGCATTACTTTCCTTCTTACAGGTTTTAACAGTGAAGTTTCACAACTCCTACAGACCAGTGATGCTATTGCTTCATACCCACATGGCTTTTGAGCAGAGAATGCATATGTTCACTGTGCTTCACTCACCATGTTGAAGTGTGGAGGTGGACAAGTTTCTTCTTGTATTTTGTGGGTTAGCAAAGCTGCTCGGAGTTTCAAGTACAACAGAACCACCTGTTCCTCTGTAACTTTGGAGCTGCCCCCACTGCAGGTGGAATCTATACCTGCAACTAACTCTGGGGTACTAGTAGATATGACTTTTACCAAAGCTTGGAAATTGACTTCTGTAATTCTGCTTTACTCTGTTTTCTCTGTCTTTCTCATAAGAACCTGGATAACAAACCTACTTTGGGGAAAGATAATGGAAATTGGAGTGACCATGGAATAGGAGATCTCTTCAGGTCATTCCACTGGAGTCATTCACCACCAATGAGACTTCAACAAACCTCCAGTCACATACAGATGTGAATCTACGACAGAATAACACACACACAAACACACACTCACAAATCCAACCCAAAACCACCTATTCATGATCTCCTGAATCAACAAATATTGATTGCTTTAATACATTGTTAGTAGTTTCTATGTAGTATTTTTATAATATTTGAAAAAAATATGAAATCTAAATGAAACCAATTTGTTGCTATTATCAAAGATTCAAAATGTAAACTTTGATTAAAGAAAAACAAAACAACAAAAAACAAAAACAAAGCAGAAATTGGAAAAAAATTCATTGGGACCCAAGTTTGAATCCTTGGCACCTATATAAAAATACTCGTGGCTGGGTGTGCTTGTAACCCCACTTTAGAGTGGCAGAGACAGGTAGATCCTAGGAACTCACTGGCCAATCAGATTTGCTGAAGAGGTGAAGTTCTGTTTAGTTTGAAACTCTGCCTTGCAGGAATAAGGCAGAGAGTGATGAAGAGAACACCTGACCTTCACTTCTGGCTTCTAGCTTATATGTGCATCCACATGGGAGTGGGCCCCTACATACATACATACATGCATGCACCACATACAGACACACATCATCATTACCACCACCACCATAATGACCATCACTACTTCCATCCAGAGAGAGAGAGAGAGAGAGAGAGAGAGAGAGAGAGAGAGAGAGATTGTCCTCAGCACAAGAACTAGGATGTCAACAATTTCTACAAGTAACCTGAATAGTCTCTATTCTAATGTCAACAGAGCCCCCATTTCCATCTGAAACCTCTTGTCAGTCTTTACTATGTGTGCCCTTAGCAGCATGCTGTTTTTCAGACCCATGCATTAAACTCTGCTTACAGCATTCCAGCTCTAGTTATCTTGCAGCCCACACCTCCAAATTTTTCTAAATTTTCCACTAACGAGTTTCAAAGGTTTCTGAACTGCATTGTTACAGACACAATGTCATGTCTGGTTTTCTGTGTTAGAATATTGTTGCTGTGACAAAAATACCTGAGCATAATAATTTAAAGAGAGAATTTATTTTGGTATGGTTTCAGAGGAATTTGTTATGATGAAGAGTGCACAGCAAACTCACGTGGACCAGGAGGAAGAGAGCAAATACTTGCATTCAGGGGCTTTCGTTTTTGCTCCTTCTCAGTCCATCCTGGCCTCAAGTCTATGGCTCTCTGCATATTTAGGCTATCTTTCCACCTTAGTTTGAATAGTGTTTCTGAATCCAAGTTGACAATGAAGATTGACTGTCACAGCTGTGCTCTCCACATAGATGAATTCACATATAACCCAACAACTTGGAGAAAACACAATTCTGAATCCAAGATGAATTTAGTTATATTTAATAAATTTGTCTTAAGTGAGAATATAAAAAACACCCCTCTCTTTTTATAAATTTCTCTTCTTATAAGCTCAAAAGACTATGCTCACATAAATGGAAATGAGATATTGCCAAAAAAAACTTATTTTAACTGGGCCTTTAGAATTTAAGAAATTAATTCCTCTGAAAGGTCTTCATATATATTTTTTCTGACATTTTCAGAAAAAATATAAAATAGCAGTTCTTTAGATGATTGATATTGTCTAAAGAACTAGAAAAAACATTTTAAGAGTGAAATGTATACTTTATAACAATACAATTTGTTACATAGATTTATCAAAGATCTCTATTCTTCTGACCTAAATACAATTGATTAATAGACTTAATAACCCTGATCATACCTCGAATGTTACTTTAAAATTGTATTTCATTAGATATGACAAAGTCACTATAAAGGAAACAGTACTGTACTACATCTGTGTTAGTAAATGTAAACTGTCCCAGAAGAGTAGACTGACCCTGATTTATAGAATACCAACCTTTTGTGTAGAAGGAACATTATGTATCTAGGCATTTGGAGTCTTGAATTTGAGTTACATCAGTGTATTGAGGATATGAGTAACTATGGGTCTAAAATGCTATGTGTCTCTTCAGAGAAGCATGATGTTACTTTCCCACATATGAGGCTAGATGACTAGCATGAAGGCTTTTCTAGTTCATGTAGAAGCTATGGCTGTTTCATGCTGTTTTTCTCCATCTATGCAAAGCTTCTTTACTTTCCATCCCACATGTTTATATTATCCTTCTGTTTTTCTTGATCTGATTATTTCACAACTCTGAAGTAGAGAGCAGAAACATGCCCTTATTCTTATCCTCATTCCTTTGTCTTCTCTTTCTTCTGTTATCATCATTCTTCTTCCTTGTCGTCCTTTCTTTCCCCTTCTTCTCTTCAGTTTCTGAAGAGTGTCATCCTGTAGCTATTCAGTGGGGGCTGGGTATGGTTTGGATGGTGATGAGAATCAACAATCAAGAATGAGAAGTGGAACCCAAACATGGTGAAATGTATGGTCATACATTGATGTGGCAGCCCAGCCTAGGATGGCAGGCCTGTACTTGTGTGGAAATGAATATAGCCACCTGAAAGAGATGGGTACTGTATCAAGGTGAGTTCAGGGTCAAGCAAGAATCCATGATTCATGGGTGGTTGATAAGTTCTGGCATGTGATGTCATAGCTCAGTTGGGTTGAGCATAATCTCTAAACAGCTGATAAACCCAGAACAGGATGCTGTATCACTGACAGAATAGGAAAACATTTACACTGGGTTTGTTAGCAATGGCCAAGCAGAGGTTAGAGTGTAGATTGACATTTTTTTTAAAAGCTCATTCAGAGAAAAGAGTAGGTAACAGTAATGAGAGAGTAGAAAATGTCAAAAGCATAAGGAAGAATTTGCTAAGGAGAGACATAGGAACAGCCACACCCAATAGCACTAAGCACATATATCACCTATCTATTGCTTTATAAATACATTCCTTTATCACAATGAACTGTAGATAGCCAATTTCATATAAAAGATAGGCAAAGGACAATAAGTTTTCGTATATTGTTGTGGTATTAGAAAGCAGAGAGGGCTCTTAAAAGTGAGAATAAATATCAAAAGAGCACTGAAGGCATCTCAAAGAAACCCTTTCTGGAAAAGCTAGGGTAATCTGAGTATCCAAATAAATAATGATGATAACATAACACAATAAATGAAGCAAAGCTCTGGGACACCATGTTCCCTGGTCATACCACCCTGCCCATCTTTTCACCCTCCTCGCTCTATCATTAGTCCATTTTCCCATAGACAAGTCTTGCTTTTACTTTCATTGTCACATCATATATATATAATTATGATTTTATTAATCTGCAGAAAATGTAGGACACACAGATTATAGAAACCATGGATATTTATTTTTCTAACTTAGTTTGCTTGATATAATAATTTCAAGTTGTGTCCATTTTCCTTAAGTGATGTAATTCATTCTTCTGAATAAAATTTTACTGTGTAAGAAATTTCATGAGCTCTTTCTTATAAATTTGCAAGTATGCAGGATGATACTATTACCCAAAGTAAACATGCTATGCAAAGCATCTCCATAATTTATACATCCTGTCACACAGAAACTTTATACCTTATGCCCAACATCTCCCTGCTCTCTCATCCTCTACAAAGATATCTGCCTGGCAGAGCTACCAAATATAGTTATTAAATGTATCAAATAGAGCTATGAAAATAAGTTATAGTTTTTTATTTGTAAATGTTCTGATATGGATGTCTTTTTATGTAATGTGATAAAATAAAGTCTTATTACTTAAGGTGAAAATCTCAGAAAATTGCAAAATACATTGTAAATACTATAAAATCAATGCTTTGAGCCATGTTATCAAATCTTCCCCTCCAACTCTCCTATTCCCCTTCACTCCCTCTGAGATTTATGAACTCTTCTTCTATAATTGCAATTGTCACACACACACACATACACATACATATACATGCATGCATATGCACACGCATACACACACTGTATTTTCCCCTTTATTAAAAATATATTCCTTCCTCATACAATATATCCTGATTATAGTTTTCCCTCCCTCTGTTTCCCCTGGTCCCTTCCCACCTCGCTTCCCATTCAGATCCACTCCCTTTCTGTCTCTCATTATAAAAGAACAGACTTCTAAGATGTAATAACAAAACATAACAAAATAAAATATAGTAAGATAAAACAAAAACCATCACATGGAAGTTGGACAAGACAAACCAAGAGAAGGCATAATAATCAGAGACCCACTCATTCACACTCTTGAAGTCCCATAAAAATACTAAACTGAAAGCTATAATATATACATAGAGGACCTGGTGCAGACCATTGTCAGCCCTGTGCTTGTTGTTTCAGTCTCTGTGAGTTCATATAAGCTTTGCTCATGTTGATATTGAGGGCCTTGTTCTCTTGGTGACCCCTATCCCCTCTGGCTCTTACACTCTTTCTCCCTTCTCTTCTGCAAGGTTCCCTGAGCTCTGGGTGGAGGGATTTGATGAAGATATCCCATTTAGGGCTATGTTTTCTAAGGCTTCTCTCACTGTGTGCAATGCTTAGCTATGGGTCTCTATTTTTGCTACCATCTGTCACAGGAGGAAGCTTCTATGATAATGACTGAATAAGGCAGTAATCTGAGTATAGCAGAATATCATTAGGAGTCATTTTATTGTAACCTTTTTCTGACCAGTAGTATTTGGTTTTTCTGTAGGTCTCTGGGATATCGAGTCTCTGATTCTTGGTCATGTAGGCAGTGGCAGGTATGGGTTCCAGCTTGTGGAATGGGCCTTAATTCAAATTAGACATTGGTTGGTTACTCCCATAAGCTTTGTGCCACCATTGTCCTAGCATATTTTTCAGGCACGACAGATTGTAGATTAAAGAGTTTGTGACTGAGTTAGTGTTTTGTTCCTATTTTGGTAGTATGCAGAGTACCTTTCTGTACCAAAGATGCTAGCATATAGGGATGAAGGCTCTATATAGGCATTACCTTGACATCTCTGTGTACATTGAGCTGTGTGAGTGTTGTCTTCAGCAATGGGGCACCTTGCTGCCAGTTTGTGGAGAGAAACCTACATTCTTGTCAACAGCCTGGGCTGTTTAGGGATTTCCATGGAACCCCTTTGGCCAAAACTCAGTCCCAGTACCGGAAGCTTCATTTGGTGACAAGAGATGACCAGTCGAGACTCTATCTCCCTCATTATTTGGAGACTTCAGTAGGATTGCCTTCATATACTTTAACAAGTTTCCTTCACTAGGTTTCCATACCACCCCTCAAATGCCCTTCAGTTCTAGCTGTCTCTACCCACATTTCCTCCCCCTCCCCACCTGATCTTCCCATTCTTGTTCCCTCCTCCCCAGTCTATCCATAAAATCTATTTTATTTTCCCCTAACACACACTGTATTTTAAACAAACTTATAAAATAGTGTTTCCCTATAGTTTTCTCAAGCATACTCAGTATTACTTATCTCTCATTATTCCCTTCCCTTCTGTACCTCCCCTCTGCAGTTACATATACCCCATTTTCCCTTCTCCCCTTGTTATAGTACCTACACAGCATGATGAAATAAACAGAGAGAGAAAGAGACAGAGAAATAGAAAGAGATTTTTCTAAGAACATGACTTGGGAAATGTTAAATGGCTAATATCAAATGCTACAGAAATTTGAGAAGAAAAAAGCTCCTTCTTCTTCTTCTTCTTCTTCTTCTTCTTCTTCTCCTCCTCCTCCTCCTCCTCCTCCTCTTCTTCCTCCTCCTCCTCCTCTTCCCTGTTTCTCTGTCTCCCCTCTCCTTCTTCCTTTCTGAGATAGAGTACTTTACTTGGTGTTGATGGAATGGAAATAAGAATACTGAACAAAATTCATGTATGTTTTAGCATTTGATGTTTACTCCAAGTAAATAGAGATGAACAGAACGTTGGGTTAGTAAACACAAACCACTAATCCTAAAACATCTCAGATCTGCTGTGATGTGTCTCTGTAAGAATATTGGTAAGATACAATGGAGTGAAAATTTTCTCTCTGGTATTAGTAGCAATAGTGGGACAACAGACTGTAAATTATTACATTTGATTGAGTGGACTAAGGAAACAAAGGTTTATATGATAGTAGTCAAAAGCCCAGATCCTATCACCATTTTATTCTCAAATTGTTGAGACAGCCAATAATAAATAAGTAAAATAATGAGGGGGTCAACACAGCCCTGTCTTGATTTGCATTCTATTGCTGTGATAAATATCATGACCAAAAGCAACTTGTGGAGGAAAGGTTTTATTTGGCTTACAGGTTACATTCCATCATCAGGAATCAACGCAGAAATCTGGAGGCAGAAGCTGAAGCAGAGATCATGAAAGAATGTTGTTAATGGCTTGTTCAGCCTGTTTTTTTTTTCTCCTCAAAATTTATTTTATTCAAATTATGTTTTCCAAAAGAGAGGGTTTCTGTGCTAATCATCTTTGAAAGTCTTCATGCCATTTCAGTTTCTAGTGTTTTATTTGTTTGCTTGTTTTAATTCTGGTTTGCTTGGGTTCTGTTTGTTTGTTTTAAACCATCCAGGCTCACCTGATGTCCAACAGACTAGCCTACAGGCCCATCTGATGGAGGCATATTTTTTTCTGTGTTTGTTTAACTCTTCTCAGATGACTCCAGCCTGTCAAGTTGACAAAACAAGTATGACAAGCCTTGTCTTAGTCCACTCTGGTTCAGACCATGCTTTCCCCCACTTTCTTGGATGTCTGGTTTGCAGTCATTAGAATGAAGGGACTGCTAGATACCCGAGTCACATACTCTAACACTAAAGGTGTGAGGTAAAATGTTTCTAATTATCCTTGTTTATGTATTTTGGAGGCTGATTTATTAATGGCCAAATACCAAACAAAAGTAAATACACAAATGTTTCATCGACTTTAAATGATGTTAATAGAATTCTTTATACTGCATTTGATACACTTTCTCATTCTTAAACTAGTTACCACTAACAGGAAAAAAAAGCAGCATAATGAGAGTAGAATGAAAGTTATTTCCTAATGGTAAGAACTTTTTGATTCAGGGTTTGCCCAGAAGAATGAACTGTAATTGTTCAATAAGCTGATAAAATGCTTAAATGACAAGTATCTGATTTACTAGAATTTAAATGGTGGAACAAAAGCCTGAGATGTCTTGAAGTAAGTACTTCCAACACTGGCATATGATAGTCTGGATTTGTTTGGAAATTACTTCCTTGTTTTCCATTTTCTAGTTTCCTGGGATGCAGATTAGGACTCCACCTCACCCTGTGTGTGTGCTGCCTGGAATAAAGGAAGAGATTCTTTCTCCAAGTCTACTTTATGCTAAAGTCATCCAATGTTAATTTATACAATTCATAGCAAAGAAATCTAACCACAAGACCTTCACCTGAGGAAACTAACAGCAACTATTATCCTGCATAAGCAATACATAAAGGATGCTTTTAAAATGTTGACTAAAGAAAGAAGAAAATGCTTCCAAAAAATCTGCAAACCAAATCCTATAATAGAAAGAAATGTGGACATCAGTCTTTGCTTATAGTTTTACAATGGATTCCCTTAATCAGATTGGTCTTGGCTCTTGAAATTAACCATTTTAAAAAACTTTTCCAATTTATTCCCTCTTCATTTCCTCCCCTCACACCACCAACATTATTTTTTCTCCACTGAAATCACTAAGATGATAATTTTGAAATGCAATATTTTGTTGATTTGATGAACTATCCCAGCATTATGGAGCTGGGCAAAGTGGTATCACATACAAAACTCAAAAGATCAACAATCTAATATCATAATTTGATAGTATGATTTTTTACAACACCATGTCACTTTAGCTATGTCAATCTTCATGATGTAAAAAGAAAATTCCATAATGAGTTTAAACCATTCTAAGATAACACAAATATAGCACAGTCTGGATACCACTGTACACTGTTTAATTTAATAGTTTAAATCTATAGTGTGAAGTTTGGATTGACATGTAATTAGCCTTTGGAACTCTCTGAACAGAACTTTAAAATCTCAGTAATAGAAAACACATGCAATAATTAATAATAATAGTAATAATATAGTCATTAGGTAGGTTGCCATCAATAATATGCAAAATTTGTATCAAATGGTATTATAATACAATTAAATATACTTGCATGTCCAAAAGTTCTATCCAGTGAGGGTGAACAATGCAATACAGATCAGAGTTTTGAGAGCCTTAATGTCATCATCAGCTTCTCAGGGTCTCTCAAGGTCATAACATCATATCTTCTTGAGGATTTTAAGGCCACCTCTAAACAATGATGTATATTCTTTAATGTCTCTTGGATGTTGTAGCATTTAATCAATGCATCATTGAAACACAAAATACTTTGTTAATGAAATCCAGCAACATATTGGTATGAATGTGGGATGTTGCGATAAAATCACAATGGCACAAGTAACAAGAAAGTAATGCTAGTACAAAGCTTGTGAATCCAGAGAAAGATTTACCAAGGAAAGATACTACATAACAGAAATCAGGAGACAACTATAGCTACCGGAATTTAACACTTTTAGAGACATCTTGTGTTTGGTTTTTGACTTTTCCAAATTGCTTTGGACATTTACAGTAAATTAAGAGAAGCAGCTTGTGATGTTATTAAGCATTGAAATACTATAATCTGCTGTGGCTATGGGAAATACATTTCATTCTGTTGAAAAATGAAACAAAGTAAGTCTAGGTATATAATCTTACCCAGCATTTGGTTGGCTTTTTCGAATGATCCTCAATAACCCATACTTGATAGATGCCAAGAAGAGCGAAACTCTAAGCTAATGAGGATACAATGGAAATAAGTAAAACCTATATTTGGAAAGTGAATCGTCTAGACTAACAATAACCTATTCTAATAAATCATTTCCCAAGTGATTTGGATTTCTAGTTGTTCTCAAATGGTATCAGTCTAAAATCAAACATCAAGACAAATAAATTAACAAGTTTGGAAGGAGGGAGATAAATAAAATCTTGATTTATTTAGTCATATAGCTTCCCTTTTTGTTTAAGTAAGAATAATTACTAGACGAATTGTTTGCCCCAATGAACAATAACATGCTAAGATATATGCCTTTGCATATTCAACAAAGGAGGCTCAGCTACCTAAACAAAAGCAAAAGAAAGACTGAATCAAGGGTGTGTCTTTCAGGTTACACGGTGTTGAGTCTGTGGCTGAAATAGGCAAGTGTGCTCTATTTCTTGGACTTAGTTTTTGTCTCCAGTGATAGCTCCTAGACATAAGCACTGTTTACCTGAACATTACTTAAATTACTTGCTTAAGTGACTTAAGCATGGTTTTCTTTCACATATGACTTCCCTTGGCATCTACCAAGTCTGTGAGATGCTGTCAGAGTAACCCTGTCTCAACTGATGCATGCTGCTTATTCACTTTTTCCCATATCCCAGAACCAAACTAATGTGCACATGTATACACAAATATAAACACATCCATATATACACATACACATAGAGAATCTAACTTCTCATATGTGTAAATTTAAAGTCTTAGAGTAGTTTTAATTATGATTTCCAAACCATACTTATTTCAATAACAATAGTATGTCGTCTTATTGTGTTATCCTAAAGGCACTTTGAATTGAAAAATGTAATAAAACTTGTCTTTTTGTTATATTAGAGGAAATCAGAGATGATTTATATTACTCAAAGAATGCTATTTAAAATTTCCTGACTTATATGTTTGGTTTTTTGTTTGTTTGGTTGGTTGGTTGGTTTTTCTAGGCAGGATTTCTGTGTGTAGCCCTGGCTGTCCTAGAACTCACTCTTTAGACCAGGATGGCCTCAAACTCAGAACCTGCGTCTGCCTCCCAAGTGCTGGGGTTAAAGTCATATGCCACTACTACCTGGCTCAAAGTTATTTTCTATGTTCTTTAATTCAGCATGGATCACTTTTGGAATGTTTCCTTTCCGTTTTCTCTTCAACATACACTTATTCTAACACTGCCACATGCTATCAAATAAAAAATACAACACTGGCATTATACCAAGTGTCATTTGTGTATAAGCCAATGTGAAGGCACAGTTTCCAAATTAATTATGTGTGAAGTACCTTATCCACCTAAATTTTATTTGTGGATATAAAGTACTTTACTTCTCTATTCACATAGCATAGTGTTATTGGCAGAGTAAGAAACATAAATGTTTATAGAAAATGCAGCCAATCTTCATCAATATCCAGAACTCTCATATTTAAAAGAATTTTTTGGAATGTTGTTTACAGGAAATTATTAATGCTGTGTATTAGAAAAGTTGAGTATCTGTCATCTCCTTTTTAAAGTACACTTGAATTTTAAATGCCTAAGTGGAAAGGATCAGACAGACAACAATCAACTAATACAAGAATCAATAAATGGAGTGCAAGTCCGTTTAGAGTAAAACACCTTTCTTGCACAAGACTTTTTTCACAGCCTCTTTTACATCTTTATTTCGTAAAGAGTAGATTAAGGGATTCAGCATAGGTGTGAACAAAATATAACACACTGAAGCTATTTTACGAAGTTCAGGGTTGTTTGG
>LZPO01057109.1:0-11804 GCA_001675575.1 Neotoma lepida
CCCTGGAGTGCTCAACCATAGTGGGACACCTATATCACTCTACCGACTCCCAGGCTCAGGGACCAAAGAGGAAGAGACTGAAACATTGCAAGAGCCAGAAGCTAAAGAAGACCAGCCTACATCAGTGCCTTCCAGATGTGATGGCAGCATTGCTGAACTCACAGCAGTGATGGAGCACAAGATGAAGCCAGTGAACATTTGGGCATGGAATGCGATGAGCTCACAGACCTCTACCATAACTGAAGGGCTAATGAGAGTTGATGGTTTCTAGGTTAGGGAGAGTCAGCTTTCTTTAAGAGCACTGTCCTTAGAAGGCTGACCATACTCCACTGAATGGCCCCATACCCATTAGTATATGGGTAACTCAATGGGTTATAAAGTAAAGACACAAAGTTGAGAAGGGGTGAGGAGGTGGGAAATGAAACTTAGGGGAAGTTTGGGGCAAATATGATTGAAATACATTATGTATATTATGAAATTCTCAAAAAATATTAAAATTTAAGAATCATTAAATTGCACACTTTCAGATAAGGTAATTTCTATTGTGTCATAATTAGTAAATTCATTTGTAAAATTTAATCAAGTTTCCAAGATTATACGAGGCATTTAAAATGTTGTGCTCATCACATTTCACCTTTCTATAGTCTCACAATGAACAATAGGTATTTAACATATACTATAATCACTGAAAAATAGCAATAAATGAAGTTTTACTATGAGAACACTCCATAACATATGAAAAAACTAGCACTGTTAAATCAAATCACCAACTTCACACATGCAGAATGGACTATGCCGACATTTATAATTTTAGGAAAAAGAAGTGTGGAAATAGTGGTAAAGCATTTTGACATAGGAAACTCTGAGCTCAGACAAAGTCCTACACATCCATACCGATCTCAAGGACTTCAGGACTGATTGGGATTGTTCTTTCTATGTTCAGGCATTTGATGCTCTGACAGTCCCCACCAGCTCTATCAGAAGTACCATTACACATAAACATATTATTGTGGTTTGAATAGGAATAGCCCCATAGATTCATGTGTTTGAATGCTTGGCTCATAGAGAGTGGCACTGTTAGGAGGTGTGGCCTTGTTGGAGGAAGTGTGTCTCTGTGGGGAACAGGCTTTGAGGTCTCAGACACTCAAGCTAGGCCTAGTGTGGCATTCACTTCTGCTGTCTGTAGATCAAGATGTAGCTCCTTCTCGAGCACCCTATCTGCCTGCATGCTACCATGCTTTCCCACCCTGGTTGATAAGTGACTAGAATTGTAAACGCAAGCCCCAATTATATGTTTTCTTTTATAAGAGTTGCCACGATCATTGTATCTCTTCATAGCAATAGAAACCCTAAGACACATACACACACACATACACATACATACACACACATACACACACACAACATACACATACACACGACATACACATACACACACACATACACACACACACACATACACACAACATACACATACATACACACACACACATAAATTAAAACCACAAACACATATATATCCAGCAAATTTATATTCAAAAATTGTTGGTGTATCATGTGACGTAATAAGCAAAGAAAAGGGGGAACATTATATTTGGGACTTTATGTTTCATTTTTAACTCATGCTTCCTCTTTTGCTATCTGCCTTTCATTCTCTTCCTGAAGTTGCCTTCCGGAAAAGAGACTGCCCAATGTCTACTCATCCTCCCCACTCTGATGATCTCCCCAGTCGACTATAATCTAACTTCCAGCTACTGTGCTAAAGCCAGCACAGCCCAAGTCACTGATCTAAGCGTTTTTAACATCGCATCATCAATTCAAGCTACCTAAACAATCTTTCTCATAAGCTTTGATCTCATACACATCTAAGTCATGGGAAGTCTGTATACTTTGTTGTCTGGAATTAAGGGCCCTTCTTTACTATTAAATCAACACCTCTTTTCTGACCTGCCTCCCCTTGACCATATCACGCAGTACTTGCCACTACATACGACTTAACCTACTGAAGACAAAGGCAAGAATCAATAGAAAATATTATATGCACACAAAATTGTAAAAATCATATCTAGATAAACATGTATTTCTATAAGTCAAAAAGTTTAAATACTACTGCTAAACTCATTCTAACATGACACGCAAAATTATTTCCTTTGTACACTTGGTACAAAGGGAACTTCTCTCTGTATACCCAAATAACTGAATTTTAAAACAAAGCTTGCATGTTTTAATGTTTACAACCATATTTACTTATACATGTATTCAAGTTTTACAGGGTGGCCGGCTCAGGGGAAGTAACTGGGACTAGCCTTACCCGTGTGGAAATCATTAGTCTCCTGGCCTAAAGCTGGTATTAGGATCAAAACAAGCTGATGTTATCTTAAGAATCCTTCCAACTTCTGAGAAGTAAAACCTAACTACTTGATAGCTGGTCAGATACTGTTCTGGTTAAGGAAAAAAGTGCAAGACATTTACTTTTATGTTTAAATCAAAAACACAGTTTGGTTTAATTAAGCAAATAGGAGTATTTTATAAGTAAAGATGAGTACAGTGTCTGGCACACCTGCAGCCTCAGTTTACCCAGATGGCTACAGCAGCAAGGTCACTGGAGCCCAGGAATCCCAGAGAACCTGGGAAACTGTGGAGAAATTGGGGGCAGTCTATGTATACTTCAGTATACACAGACATACTCACATATATTTTAAATACTTTCTCTTTACCAACTGTGTTCCATCCTTGGACTTCTCTGAACCAAAGTTTTCTAAATAAACTCTATGCTTTTAAAGGAAGAAGAGAAGTCACTGAACATAACTTGATGAGTTATCAGTTATTTATAGTAGATTAAATGAAAAAAAAGTCTTTGAAAAACTGTGCAATTCTAACCACTTATTAAATATAATATTGTTTGGAAAAGTAAAGAAAGGATCAGTACATTAGACAAGTCACCAAGTGAAGTCATTCAGCACTTATCCCATGCAGACTGGTGACAACAAGGTTTGTTTTCTACGTAACTAGCTAGAAATCCACACCTTCACTGAGGACCCCTCTAACACTTCATCACCCAGACATGATGACTAACGGATGTCACTGACCTCAAACTTTCTGTTTTGTAATCAAGACTCACTTATTCCCAATAAGCTGCAGAAAATGGCTTGGGAATTCTCTGCATAGTATCTCTCGCTCATTATGAATAGTCCCTGATCACAACCTATATTTATTTAATCTGTCCTCCTTTGGGTTCTATCAAAAATTATAACTTCTTTTTGATAAAAGCCAATAAATTACTATACAGTTTATCAAAAAATAATTTGGAAATCAGTCTAGAAAAAAAGAATCATCATGAATAAGTTATTTGGGAATATTATAAAAAGGTCAGAATTCTTGTATTTAATTTTCTTTTCTTGGAAGATAGAGGCACATGAGAGGAAACTAATAAAATTAAGAAAAAGATTATTTCCATGTCAGTAGACATATGTATAGTATCTTAATATTTTATTCCTGTTTTATATAAGTATACACACACACACACACACACACACACACACACACACACACAAATCAAAGGTTTTGTTGCAAAACTGGCTATCCAGTTTTCTTTGTTGGCTCAATCAAAGGCCTGCATGGAAGGCCAGCCTCTCAACTCAATGGGACCTTTGACCAACCATTTGCACTTATCAGAACTGGGTACTCAACATGCAGTAACTTTACCCTCTTCTGTGTACAGCATTCTTTACATGTCAGTTTTTCTTCTGTCAAGCACTTCCTGACAAGCACTTCCTGACGTGTTTATTACTGGTATAAAAACAAAGATATGATCAGCAGGATTTGGTTGAGTAATTATAGGAAGTTTGTAACTGAACACATACTGCATGTACCACAGTATATGCCAAACGAAACAGCATGACTTTCAAAGTAACTGACCACTCAGAAGGGAGCAGAGCACCACTGTTATTAGCAAAGCCATGGATCCAATCACTTCAACTCTGTCACTGTCAACTCTCAACTTATATACTGTGAAAAATTACTGCAAGATCTCCACATAACTAAAAGAATATAATTATGATTTAGCATACAACAAATCCAATACATTTAGTTCATACTAGACATTTTAGAGAAGCAGCTATGCATTGCAATGAGCTGATGCCTTATATACACATGATCTGATTTCTCACTGTTCAAGACACAATGCTTTTATCTTTATTCACAGAAGACACTGAGTGGAAAGGTTCTATGTGACAAATTATAGGCTCAACTAGTGGACTATAAAGTATCCTAGAAACATTAAACTGGATATTTGTAACTTAAAAGTACTGAGAACCTTACAAGCACACAATGATTATTCAGGAGAAGAAACGAGACACTGGACATTACTGCAGTGCCACAGGCTACATCTGCCTAAGAAGCTCTTCAATAAATACCTGCTTCCAATTATTGGCATTCTTCTGCCATCAAACCTCAAAGGCGGCCCTGTTTGGAATACTAACACTGTATTACTTCTTTGGACTCTTGAGGTTTTGTCTTACTCTGGTCATAATAGTTAAGATTAAGAAAACAACTGATAACAAATGCTGGAGAGGATGCCAGGAAAGGGAAACCCTCATCCACTGCTAGTGAGGATGCAAACCAGTGCAGTCACTATGGAAATCAATGAGAAGTCTCCAACAGCTAAAAATAGATCTGTCATGTCACTCAGCTATACCACTCAGTGGCACATACCCAGAGGATTCAATACCCTACTACAGACATACTTGTTCAGTCATGTTCACTGCTATTCTCTTCACAATAGCTAGGAAATAGATAATGAAAATGTAGTATATATACACAATGGAATTCTATTCAGTTGTAAAGAAAAATGAATCATGAAATTTGCAGGTAAATGGATGGAACTTGAAAATATACTCAATGAGGTAACCCAGATCCAGAAATACAAATGCAGCAAGTTCCCTCCCTTGTGAATCCTAGCATGGAATCTCTGAAGTAACACAGCACTAACATTTAAACATGAAATATCAATAATAAGGATGTTTATACTACTATTTTTCTTGAACCAAAATAAGACAGCATTTGCCACAGAAGCTCTGGTTAAATCCATCTGTAACCCATCCATCAGACACACTCAGATTCCCACCCTTTATCAGGCACTTGCCTCAAGAAAACAGCTCTATAATCAAGGGATTCTGACAATCCTTGTTGCACCTACTCTAAAACTAAATATTCTACGTTCATTATTAAAGTCAGGCTCCTAGAAAGTTACCTTACAGTGCTGTGATGCTTGTTTCTAATTGTTAACATGACAATATGAAATCACTGAGAAGGGAGCCTCATGAGGGACTGTCTAGATTAGGATGGCCTGTGGGCTCATCTTCTGGAGATATTCTTAAATGGATTAAGTAAGCAGCACCATTTCATAGGCTGCACAATGAACTGAATGAAAGGGGGAGAGAGAGCTGAACACTGGCATGAATATATTAATTAGCTGCTCTCTCTCTCTGACTGTGGATGTGATACAACCAGCCACTCAAGTTCCTGCTGCCTTCAACTTCTATGCAACAATGGACCATAATCTGGAATCAGAAGTCAAATAAATCCTTTCCCTCTTAAGTTGCTTTTGCCAGGGCATTTTATCACAGCAACAGGAAAGGACACTAAGACATACACCACAAGTAGATTTGGGGTCAGACGCCATAAGCACCTTGTGAAACAGCAACAAACCATGCCGCTGTATTCTAGTTTGTGTGGTAAAGCTTTAAAATACATGTTGTATCTTGTTATTCCTTTATATCACCTTGCTCAAACTTTCTTAAGTTCAAAAATAAAAAATGAAAGACATCTCAAGATGTTTTAGAGAAGCAGCTATGCACTGAAATGAGTCGCCATTTAAAAATAAGATGTATATACTAGACAAGCCCAACTTTATCATTTCATAGTGCTTCACAGTGATTCTCATGCATGGGCAAGGCTGGTGATCACAACTTTAAAGTACTGGGCAGACAGGACACATGCCTCTTCCTAGATGTTAAAGCTGTCCAGGACCTTAAAGCTCATCTAATACACATTCTCCAAACGCTGAATCCCAATTGTAAGAAATTAAGCACATTACTCCAAGCTAGAAAGATAAACTAGGTATATGCAAATGCAGGTTTTTTATGAAAAGAGGATGCCTCGCCAGGAAGGGAAACAGCATGCTAATTCCTGTACTGGAAGCTCAAGGTATGCATATAGTCTATACAGAGAAAATCTATACAGAGTCTATATATAAAGTCTATATAGAGAAAATTCTCAAGAAAACGTTAGGGTTTGTTTTTTTTTAACCTCAAAGCAATAATACAATTTTTAATATTCAAATCAGACCACTAGTAATTATAAACTCTTTTTTTTTTTTTCCTTTTTTTTTCGAGACAGAGTTTCTCTGTGTAGCTTTGGCGCCTTTCCTGGAACTCACTAGGTAGCCCAGGCTGACCTCAAACTCACAGAGCTCACAGAGATCCGCCTGCCTCTGCCTCCTAAGTGCTGGGATTAAAGGCGTGCGCCACCACCACCCGGCTTAAACTCTTGTCTATAGGAATCATATTGAATATATTATAAGGGGCAAAGAATAGGTTTTAGAGACTGTGGTTCCAATACAAGCTCTCCTGTTTCCTAGCTATTTGACCTGAGGCAAAACACCTAACTTCACTAAGCCTCTATGTATCTGTAATATGACCAATATAATTTCTCCCATATAGAGTTACATGGAGCTTTGAAAACATACTGTAGCACTCCTCTGCACACTTTATTTCTAACATTTTTGGAGCTCTGAGAATGGAATGTTTCATTTAAAGTGTATCTTACTGGCTTTAAGAACAGAAAGCCAGCATGCTTAAGCACTTGGTCCAATGCTAATCCAGGTTGATCAAGTGTAGTAACTCCCAGTATGAAGGGAAGAACGGCTGGAAACTAGCATATTAGTTCCTGCCCATTCAGTAAAGGAAGATCATATACCCAGTATGGACTGACACACTCAAATGATGGCTTATAAAGCCTGTACCTTTTCTATATAACAGGAGATGAAGTGCGTAAGTTCATTTTCCCCTTCTTTCATAAAATCTGAAATTCAGTGTCAGGCTTTCTAGGCAGATAAATTTTCCTAATTAAAGTATTTCTCCGTGAATAAGTTATGTTAAAATGATATAGTGATTTGCCAATACACAATATTTAGGAATACATTGCTTTTTAAATGGGTGGTATCATGGTTGTGCCTAATGAGAAAACATACAAGCCAATCCAAATTATAATCATACAGGTATCCAATTCCAATTACCCTGTCAGTCAATTCTGTTGTTAAAACTGAGGTTACTTAATTACAAGTGTTAAATTAAATAACAAAGGATTTAATTCCAAGATAGGAAGCACTGTATTTCATCATTAAGAAGCATTTACAAGTAGAACAGAAAGAATCATAGCAACAAAATATTACATTCACCTGCAACCTAAATATGTCGTAGTGAGGAAGGCTGCTAATGATTTTTGGAAATTTATTCCAAGTGATAAAATATTTTTTATTGTCAGGGACACTTAGAAACATCAAAACTTACAGCCTACAACTTAAGTGCGTTGCCTCAATAAGACAAAACAAACACACCTCTCCCTTTCCTGCTTTCTCTCTGTCAGTGAAAAAAGACTAAATACTTAAATTTTATCCTAGGAATTAAGTACCAGTTCTGCACAACATAAAAAGGAAGCATAAATGACAAAGGATTTTTTCACTGAAATGTCTATGTACACGTTATTATTAAAGAGCTGTCACTTTCTCTTAAAGTAAAAGAAATTAGGAACCAGAGATGAGATGACTCAGCAACTCATTTTCAACCTAAGCTCTGGTTCCAGTAAGTATAAATGTCAATTGGGGTGCACATCAAGTACAGTCAATGTCCATCAAGTGTTTCCCTGTTACACAAAGCATCACCAAATTCCCTATAGTATATGTTGCAGACACTGCAAACCATGAATTAACAAGTAATAACTATATCAAGATTCTCATCTTACTTCTCCGTTTCTTAATGTTGCGATGGTTCCTCTTGCAACACCCATTCTAAATAACGTTTCTGTGGCCTGTGAATAAATAAAAAAGTAGAAATAACTAAATGTATGATGTGTACACAACTGTGTATCTCACCCAAAACTGTAAAATGCCAACACTATAACACACCTAGTACCTTCAAGAAAAAAGTTTAAGACACAAAAAGAGTGACAAGTTTTCAATTGTCCCCAGAACACAGTTTTCAGGCTCCTAACTTTAAAGGCTCATGTGAAGTATTCCTAAAAGCTATTGACATGCTGGGTCCTTCTGTGCCAGCATGTCAAATACGTTCATTCAGATAAGCTTAATCTTAACAAAATTCAACATTTGTATTCAATTTAGAAGTTGCTGGCTATTCTGAATGTTATTTTCCAATGAATTCATTCAAACCAATCATCTGCTCTAAAATACAAGGCAGAAGTATAGTTCAGATGTCAGAGAAAACAATCATTGATCTCTACCATCTAGTAAAAATCATAAAAGGACATTAAAAAAATTTCACTTACAAAGGCATTAAAAAGAAAAGTTTTAGCAAAAGAATTTAATAATGGAAGTTAAAAAAAAAAGAAAACAAAGTGTCCATTATGAACAACAAAATACTGCTGGAAGAAAATTGAAGACACAAATAAATATAAAAGCATTTTCTGCTCCCAGGTTTAGAAGACTTAGTATTAAGGTATTAGCACTATCCAAAGTGATGTAGAGATTCAATCCCTATAAAATTCCAATAACTTTATTTTACAGAGAAAGCCTAAAACTCATATAAAAGTTTCTAACTAGTGGTGAGGGAAGAAAAACTGTAGACTAGCTCTATGTTAAGATTAACTATTATAAATAATAGTTACGAAGTACATTTGAATAGGATCTCGTTAACGTTAAATACTATTTTAACCACAATATGTGTTTTACTATGATGTGAACATCTTAACCAAATTCCCATCTTTTATTAGCAAAAAGCAAATAGTATTCACAACTGAATTAAGAAGAGCAAATGTGTGCATGATGGTGAACATTTACAATGCAATGCCAAGGCTCAGAAGGCTGAGGCAAGAGTCTCAAAAAGTCAAAACAACAATAACGATAGCAATATACATGAGTTAATGAAAAGCTGCCTGCAGATGTCCCTGCAAGAAGAGCTGCAGCTTACCATTTATTTAAATCCTGTGCAATTGATTTATATACACATAAATTTAAGTTTTTTTAACTTTCAAAGAAATGATCTTATCATTAGTTAGGAATTTTCAAAACAATTGTTTCATAATGTAACTTCCTCCGTGTATATGGGAACAAGACTGTGAAGTGCTATCCATGATAAAATGTTTGACCAAAAAGTTAAGGAAAGTGACTGAGTTAGAGCTAGAAAGTCATAGATGAGAGAGAGAAAAAAATGATCACAGTATTTTTTAAGATATACATCTTGAATTTTTAGTGGTCAGATGGGAATTGGTGGCCAGAAAGGAAGGAGGAACAGAGGGAGGAAAAGGAGAATGGGCAAGAATGAACCTACAGAGAATGGAGAAAAGAGAATGGGCAAGAATGATCCTACAGAGGATGGGTTACAAGTGTGCACAGCAATCTATAAACAATGCAAAAAGGAAAGGACTAAGCTCTCCCCTTCCTACTCCCCCAGGACTCTGCTTTATCCAATCCACTTTGCTCCTATTTCCTCTATGAATTAAGAAATAGAATAATCTTGTGAGAATGACAAAAATACAGACATTAAGACTGAGGGACAGTATGTAATACATGCAAAGGAAAAACAAAGAGATGAAAGAGAGGTGGCCAGAGGAATAAAGTCTAGCAAAGGCTGGAAAAGATGCATTTTTGTTGTAATAAATCTAGAATGACAACAGTAAAAGGGTAGACAGTTTAGAAGTTGTCAAGACAAAGCAAGTCTACATATGGGGCATATGGGAAATGGGTAAGACCCTCAATTGGACTTAACTGGTAAAGTATAGGACGTAATTTGTAAATAAGAATTTTTTTTTCTGAAGTTGCTTAAATGAGAGGTCAAAGTCCTTAGAGTTCTTAAGCACAAGTCAATACATATAGAGCTGGGAGGCAGAGGAGCTGATGTTCAAGCATGGTCACAGAAAAATTTAAAAACTAAAATATTTTAGGAAAGTCTGCTAAGTTTTGAAAATGAAACACAATGTCAATATAATTTGATAAGAGATTCAAAATAAATCGATTATTCAGGAAGTAGCTGAGCTATTCACATACTCCAAAGTATATGTCAATGAGTTCACCAATAGATTTTACAGAAGCACATAAAACTAGCTGAAAGATCTACTCGTAAAACTGTCACCAATGACACACTTTCTTTTATTCTACTCTCAGTGATGGGCATGCCACAGTGTACCATACATCTTCCAGTTTCTGTTAAAACCAGACACAATTCAGTAAGGTGATTTTCATAGAGGAAGCAGAGAAAGGCGGATGTAGTGAGCGATCACTATAGATAAAGTAAACAATAGTTTCTCAAAACCAGATCAAATTACTTTTATGTCTCAAATCAGAGATAAAAGGGGGAGCTATCTAGGGAGAGATGATTTGAAGATGAAATTCTTTTTCTTTACCTAGTCTTTAGTATCCAAATGAAATGATTTACCACCTCTTCCCACTAACGTTTTAAGGATTCTGTGCCTACCTTGTTTATACTGGAAAGCACTGGAGTATGCAACTTCTTCTGACCTCTACTACAGGGTTTTAATTTACTTGCACCTAAGCAAGTGCTAACAAGCATGGGAGGGGAAAGGGTTGGGATAGAAGACTGTCAGTACTTGTAACTATCTTAAAACAAACATTTAGAAAATGTCTCACTCCTAGAGTTTTCATTCCACCTAAGATGATTAATACTAAGCATTCATTTGACATTTCCTATATGAGTGTGTGGGGGTGGGTACCTACAAATTCCTGTTTAAAAACATTATCAAGAAAGACTGCTTTTTAAGAAGAATATTAGATAAGTGCTCCAAGTCTCATAAAACCAGTATGTAATAAATTCTAAGTTCAAGACTGTGAGTGTGTGGGCCTGTGTGTGCGTGTGAGTGTGTCAAAAGTATTTCTAGAAATGCACAATAAAGAAAAGCAGTAGTAATCTCTCGTGATTTTCTTTATCCTTGACATTCTAATATTTCTCCCTGTCCATATGGTGGTTTCCATCCGGGTGTGGGATATGTCCTAAGTCCCCAAAGGACAGCTGAAATTATAGATAGTGTCATGCCATATACACAAACATACAGAAAATGCTTTCATACATTTTATGGAAATGTATAATTTCTAAATTAGGCATAGTAAGAGATGAACAAAAATAATAACAGAAAAGTTTAACAATATTGTTGACATATTATTTGAGTTATATATTTTCAGAATTTTCTATTTAATGTTTTATAGTTTTAATAGTTAAATTTAAGCATTATCTTATGTAAATACTACAAATAATTCCATTTAGTAATTTATGATGAGTTACTGACCACAAACAAGAGACAGTAGCTATTTTGGAAGGGGCAAGTTTCTGTGGGCCTTTGTTTTTCCAATTGTTTCTAATACTTGAGCTTTTACACTTTTATCTGTAGGAGGAATGACTTGAACTCTTGTAGACGAAAGTTTGTCCGGTTCCCCCGCCCGGCTCCCAAGGCCCACTTAGACCCAGATAAACACACAGAGGCTTATATCATTTTTAAACTATGGCCCTGGCAGGCTTCTCGCTAGCTAGCTCTTACATCTTAAATTAACCCATTTTATA
>LZPO01057112.1:0-11767 GCA_001675575.1 Neotoma lepida
AGCTCACACAGGCCATGAAGTCCATGAAAACAGATAGGGATTCCCCTTGCTCCAACACCCACCTTGCACAACCACCACAAACTGTCAGAAAATTGAGATATTCTAGATGAATTCATGGAAGGCTGAAAAATCAAAGACAGAGGCTGGCAAAATATTGAGAAACTGATTATATGTCCTGCTGACTTTAGTATTCACAGGTTAAAGACTTCCAAAACCCATATAAAAGGGTACAGAGAGACCTAACAGGAACCAGAGAGATGACTCTGATTAGGAACGCATACTGCTCTTGCAGAGGCCTATGTTCAGTTTCCAGCACACACACCTTGCAGTTCACAATCAGCTCTAACTCTAGGAGCAGGAAGTCTTATAACCTCTTCATGCCCTCAAAGTTATCTGTATTTATATGGCTATTCCTCTCCCTACATATACATAAAGGGACCTGGGCCAATTGTTTTTTCCAGGAGCCAGTTTGCTAAGACCTCTGTTCCATATTACCCCACCATCCTATGTTGACTCCTGTCTGGCTTCAACCANATCCTCAAGAAGTACATCCAGTCTGGTAGCCAACCAGGGTTCTACCCGGCCACAAGGAGGAATTGTTCTTGCTATTTTCAGTCAGCCAGACCCCTGACATAGCAGACAGACCTTTGACATTGCAACCACAGATGCTGACCAGATGTCATGAGCCAATCATAAAATGATTCCTATACTAGTAAAGGTCTATATGCANTCACTTCAAAGTACACTTAACCACAGCTGGAATTCCCCTAAGCATCCTTAAAAGGGTCTGCCTTACCCTCCCCCAGGTTTGAAGCCATTTTGGGTGGGCCCCAGCATGCTGGTTTTTCTAGAGAATAAAGCTGCTTTCTGCAATTGCATATTGGGTGTCTTCTGGTCATTTGGAGCAATCTAAGGACCCTACAATGCATAGTCAAAAAATAATAAAAAACATTTTTAAAAAGTATTTCTACTGGATGTGTAGCAGGCTTTCTCAGATTGCCAACCCCTAAATCATGGCATGGTGACTTATTATTAGTTATGAATGCTTGGCCTTATCTTACGCTTGCCCCACTAGTTCTTATAACTTAATTTAACCTGTTTCTCTTCATCTACATTTTGTCTCAGGGTTTTCTACCTTTCTTTCATTCTTTATGTCCTACCTTTCCTCCTTCCATGTCTGGCTTGCTGGTGGCTGCCTGGCTGGCTGACCCTGGGCATCTCCTCCTTTTTCTCCCTCATTCTCCTCTCTCCTCATTCTCTCCTCCCAAGCCTAGCTTTCTCCTACTACTTATTCTCCCTGCCTTCCAACCCTGCCTATCCCTCTACTGCCTAGCTATTGGCTGTTGAGCTTTTTATTAGACCANTCAGGTGCCTAAGCAGGCAGAGAAACACATCTTTACATTGTTAAACAAATGCAGCATAAACAAATGCAANACATCTTTACATAGTTAAAGTAAGATTCCACAGCACAGACAAGCTTTTAACTCCTCTTAATTCAGTTAATTTAATTAATGAAATTTACTATTAAAGAAATTTAAGACAAAAAGCTACAAATGTGAGACTTGCTTCAGTGAGAGTCCCATCATCTGATAAACCAGATAGGAAATTGAAATTTCCATTCTNGCTAGACCATTTTACNATTGTTTCAGAAGTAATTTAGTAGGGATGATTTGGAACTGAAAGTCCAATATGACTCTAGGCATGGCTTGTGGGCTCCTATGTGCTTTACTGTGAGTCTCAGATTCAAGGCAAGTGCTCAGATGCAATGATACAGCCCAGCCCTAATCCCATATGAAATCTCTGCTTTGGGATCACCAGGATTAAGCTAGTGTGAAATGCATGCTGATCTCAGTGAGAGGTCAGACATTATGGGACAAAGCAGTCTCTGGTCTTAGACTCACTATTCCACGCTCAGGTCGAAAAATACAAATGCTCAGAACAAATACGAAAAAATGTACTCAAACTTCAGTTTACCCAGGCTAAGGGGTTTAACCTTGGCTGCATCTTCATTGCCACAGCACATTATACTTCAACTATGTTATTTCCCATGACACAACCCCAGGAAAGATCAGAGACAGCTGTGACAGAAGCTAATGTGCAGTCTTATGACAGGCACCAAGTATCATGCCAATGTACAGTTTCTGTCACAGATTAATTTGATGAATAAACCCTCGAGTCACATCGATATCACAGGGAATCATCTGAGTCGCTAATCTTAATCATTTTTCAGACTTCTCTGCTAACACAGAAGTCTTTCATTGAACTTATTCTGTAGTTTCAAGGGCATTGTTTGGCTAGAAGAAAGTTCTCTCTGCTTCTTGAAGTTCCTCCAAGCAGTAAGAGCTCCAAGGCTAAAGAAAGGCAGCACTCAGCTGGGAGATGAATTAAAACCACTTAGGCATGGATTCATATTGTCTGATCATTTCAAACCTGTGAACACTCATCCCAAGGATTCACTTAATATTTTTATATCAGAGAATGTCTGTCTGTTTTCATGAAAGAGTTCAAGAGATTTGTGCATCTTTTAAAGAGAAGGAAATTGAAGAAACTATNAAGAAGAATGATCCCATTAGGATTTTAGAGGTTAAAACACATAGTTAACTGCTTGACTCCTTATAATGTTGCAATTATTTATTATGTTTCACTAGAAATGATATTTAAACATCTACAGGATGTGAGATGACAGTGAATGAGTCATAGGAAAATGGGGCAAAAGCTGTTTCAGAATAAATTATGCTTTTCCTATTATAATCCTCTCTCTAGTCATTCTTAGACCGTCTCATCAGATAATTAAGCATTCTATAAGTAACTTTTATAGTCTTTGTTAGCATTGATTGGTAATAAGACATAGAAGAAAATAAATCATCTATTTTCAGGTTTCTTTAAAACATTTTTTAAAAATCCTTTGTTATTTTAAGATACAANAAAATCAATGGCTATGTTTATGGTGTGATTAATCTACAAGTCTTGAATAAGAACAAACACAATGATGTTATCTGTCAAAAAGACCCTTTACCTGAGATTACAAGTGTTTCCCCATGACTCACTTTCTACCTTTATGATTTCAAATACAGCATTGGTAGACATTTGATCATAGATATTTGTCAATTTACTATAAATTAGTTCTTCCAGAACTCTGGGAAAATAACAATATGATTGCCATGGGAATTATAAATATGAGAAAACTCACCTAACAAAGAGGAAAATGTGTTCCAAGTGATAATGATATAAATACAGGGCAATGTATTTCTAAATCTGGAAGTTTGGTGCCACTCTTTCTTTATAACCAACTTCCTCTTAAGTTCCAACTTGAACTTTTTCACACCCTAGGTATATGGTTCTCGCTGTCTTTTCAGAGTCTTCAAGAATGCTGCCAAATATTCCCTATTTATCTGCATGGACTTCCAAGTCCACAGGATGCTTTGTCAGTGGCTTTTCCCAAAGAAAGTCTGTTCTGCAACCACACTATTTGCAGATCCTGTTTCCATTGCAGCACTTGGAGTTTTATTTTTCTGCAAAGNATATTACTTGTCTGGGTTGATATCCTTCATCCAATTTTTCAATTTAAGTCATTTTAGCTACATATCCTAAAATACATCATATGTACTTGAATATATGAACTTTTTATCTTGACTTCCTGTAAAGATATGTTATAGTAGGTCCACAGAGATGTGACAAGATTGGGATTATGTACANTGGTACAGACACACTGAAAAACAGATTATTGATCCTTGAATGATTAAAAAAGAGAATATATGACCAAGCAGTGTTACTTCTAGGTATATTGTCAAAAGACTTGAAAACAGCTCCTAAAAGAGATTTGTNCACTTATGTTCAAAGAAGAATTATTCCTAAGAGTTACAAGGCCAAAATCCAAGGCTCCAGTGACATATGAACAGAATAACCAAATACATTATAGCAATACAATAAAATATTATTATCCACTAAAAGGAAAGACATTCTGAAACATACTATAAAATGAAGAAACCTTGCAGAAATTAGAGCAGTGAAACTAGGCAGGAATAAAAAGGAAAAGAAGTTATAGGATTATATATATAAAACATACTTAGAGCTGTTAAAATCACAGAAAAAGAAGGGTTGATAGGATTGGTGCTTTTTCATGGNTTGGAGTGCCAGCAAATTTCTAGCTTTTGGGGATCTTAAAAGAATAGTATCTCAATGCCAGCACCATACCTTCNGTTTCTAAAACTTGTGAAATATTTNCACTTCTATTTACTATATTAATAATTTTATATAAAGCAATCTCATTGGGATAATATCAAAAGTATGTATTTGGTACAGAGACCCACATCCAGACATTATACAGAGAATGAGAGACCTCGGAACACTCAGCACTAATCAGGATGTGTCCTTCAAGTCCCTCCCGTAAGGACTCAGGGAACCCTGTGGAAGAGGATTTAGAAAGAGTGTCAGATGCAGAGGGAATGGAGGACACAAAGGAAACAAGGCCATCTAAATCAACATGAGCAAAGCACACATGAACTCACAGAGACTGGAGCAGCATACACAGGTCAACATGGGTCTACACCAGGTCCTTTGCCCACATATTATGGTTTTCAGTTTAGTGTTTTATGGGATTTCTGAGCATGTAAACAAGTGGGTTTCTGTTTCTAATGCCTTATCTTGGGCTCTTTTCTTTATATTTGTTTGTTTCTAATTCTGTGTGTTAGTTTTTGTTTTATCTTATTTTATTTTAGAATTGTATTTTATTTTGCTTTATTATTATCCCTTAGAAACTTGTTTGTTTTCTAGTGAGAGACAGAAAAGGAGTAGATTCAGATGGGAGGGGAGGTTGGGAGAAATTAGGAGGAGTAGAGGTAAGGGAAACCATAATCAAGATATACTAGATGAGAAAAAAATCTATTTTCAAAAAAAAATTACTCACACAAAACAAGTCTGTGTTGGGGAACATTCTTTCCCTGAGAAAGGATCCAAAGTACCTTCTTCTTCTAACTTCAGCTTTGGTTGACAGTAACAGTGCAAGGAGCTTCATACCAAGACAAATTGCTTCTATAAATGTGTTACTTGTACAGAAATTCCATGTACAGATAGGCATGACAGTACATCCCATCATTGTAGCACTTACGAGTTTAAAGCTGGAGGATGGCAAGTTCCAGTCCCCCTGAGGTACACTGTGAGAAATACACATACACACACACACACACACACACACACACACACACACACACACACACACACAAGTCTGATGTATAAGAGCATGTTTGGGATATATACATGTTTACAGTATGATATGTGTGTTTCTATCTTATCTATATAATATCTGGGCTAATAGACATGGAAAACATATAATTTCTTCTTGCCATTTATTAGATTCTGAGATAAAATTCTAACATGAATAAATATTAAAAAGAGGAAAACTATCAAACAAAATAGAAATCAGGCAAAAATGAACTAAAATTCAACAATGCTCCATGATACTTTTCTATGACATGTTAACAGCAAGCTTTTTTACTGACAGCTCCTAATCAAGAAATGCACTCTACCAACCACATAAAGCAAGCAAAGGGGAAATAGAGTACATTTGTGAAAGCATGGTAGATACACAAAATCCCTCAATAGTAAATTGGTAAGCAGAAGTGCTGTATTGCAAGAGAAATGTGTTTTCAAGTGTAATATTCCTACAACTTTAATTATTTCCATCTTCATGGCAACAGTTACCAACTAATATTAATTTTTCAAGTCATTGGTTTAAGATGCTATTTGACCAACAAAAAGGGATTCTAAATTTGCACTATATAATAAATTATAAGGGGACCATAATTGTGTTTCAGGGATGCTTGAGAGGTAAATAGCAAGATATAAGTGATATGAAGCTATTAATTAAAAAATGAAGAAGAGATTCCAACTCAGGTCAGGGGAGAGGGGTCAATACAGAAGGAGAAAGAGAGACAAGGGACAAAGAATGTTAAGNTTCTTTGNTAAACCTCAAGAGATCATATTATCTTATATTTACCTAAAATTAATTATCTACAATACATGTAAGTATATATGCCTTAAAGAATGTTATGCTACTTGGGTTGACAATGCTTCAGACAAGAACCACAGACAAATAAAAGCCCCAGTACAAGACGCAAGAAACCTCCTTTGAACAGTTGGTCATGGTAGTCCAAGTGACTTTCAAAATAGTGTCATCAGTGCAGCTCTTTTGTTACTCTCAAGGCTCCAGGGTAANCCTCTATTGCAGAAGACACTGTATATGTACACTTAGAACATAGGGCTCAGATGATTCAAGCTGGAGCTGACAAAAAAGCCTGCTTCCCACAGTCTAGCTTCCATAGTACCAGAAAATGCTATGTAAGATACCATTGGAGGGGATCAATTAATAATTTTATCCAGCTGTGACACCTTAGAACCACAACTATGATCAGTACGGCAATACATCCATAAAGGTGTTANAAGCAGAATTCACATGTTGAGAAACAACTGCTGTCAAATTGGATGTAAGACCCACTCAAAAGGAGGGAAATCATGACTGGTACTGGAAATCTAGTCAACTACCAGGATCAGAAAGGTCATGAACCATATAAAATAATCTAGTACCACCACAGTGATAGACCAGCATATTCCTTACTTCATTCTAAATCTAACCCTTTACCCACAGATAACTATAGCTATGACCACTCATCAAAGAAAAGTCTCTTTACATCAAGTGAAGACCATCATAGAAAATAACAGGACACAACATACCATGCAGAAAACAGCCCCAGTGGATACATCTGCATCATAACTCCTATATCTACAGTAAGGGAACATATCAGAAGAGAGCACAGAGAGAACGTAAGAGTTAGAATACCAGAAAGTCTGCTATGAAATAGTCTTCTAGCAATGATTGCATAAGGAAGATATGGACAATTGCAGTACCAATAAATATGTTAAGGTGGAATAGGAAATTTTCACAGGGTCCTAGCCCTAGACAAAGAACTACAGGCAACTCTGTCTGAGAGAGGAAGAATTAGCCTCTCTCAGGAATAACCCTAATACAAAGTGGTCAGTCTTGAAATGTGAAACCATGTACATACAAACAACGAAAACAGCCCCAGAAGGTTGTATTTATAAATTTATGTGTGCAACTACATGCACATATACTTGCATGTAACAATAATCATCGAAGGAAAAGAAGCTAACAATTTAAGAGTGGGTGGGACCTGGGAGAGGTTGGAGGAAAGCAATCTGGAGGGGCTGGAGGGAGGGAAGGAGTATGGTAAGTGATGTAATTTTAATTTAACATGTACAAAAATAAATTTGAAAAGAAAAAGTGTAAAAAAACATATAACTAAACANCTTGTCAATGATGACCAGAATGCTTTTCTACAAAGGCTCACTTGGGAGTGTAAAGACTTTTGGTAAAATAATTATTGTTAAATTTTTCGTGTTTCCTTTAGTTACATGAAATTGGAAAGTGGCACAAGTAAATCACTGTGTGTCACCAATGGTATATTCACTTGTTTTCAGGATTGCTGCTTGTGAATGCCAAGATTTTCATTTTTTTCTTTGGTGTCTTAAAAATTATTGCCATAACATTTCTAATTTCACTAAAATGCTTCTGATTGCTCATGATAATATAGATAAAAATTTTCAAGACTGTGAAACACTTTCGTATACCTGTGCAATCAATTAATCATGAGNCAAATTCTTTAAAGTAAATAGAATGTTAAATGTATGGTATATTTAGACACATAATTTTATCATAAAATTAAAATACCTTACTACATGAGACAAAGTACTTTTGCAAAAATGTCATATTGCTAGATGATATTGCATATTTTAGAGAGACATGAGACTTTGAGGTGGAAGGNACTAGAGCAAAGAAAATCACTCATTTGTTCAATAAAGGATATGTTCCAAACACTTCCATTTTGAAGAATGCAAGCATTCCTTTTAAGATACCTACTGCCTTTACTTATCAGTGTTTTCCAAATAATTTTTCTAGATTGAATAAACCCTGTCTCTTATACACATCTAGATGTGTATAAGAGACATATAAAAAAGAAAAGTGCATAACTTCATGTAAATGTGAGAAAGATGGCTAGTTCAAGTTCAGAAACTAGCCATATATATATATATATATATATATATATATATATATACATATATATATATATAGTGTGTGTGTGTGTTCCACATATAAATATGTAATATGAATATCACATTGAATAGGCATATAAATGGCCATAGATTTTTTTTTATAAATGAGAGAACTATGAGAGATGAAGAACTTGGCAACGGTCACAGATATGAGTAAAGTTTTTATTAGAAGACGAATTTCATGAGTGAGAGATGATATCTTTACTCAGTGTTAGCTAGGTAGTCACTGAAATACAAGGCTGCCTTTCATCATTTTTCACACAAGAAGAACATCAGACAGGGAGTACATTTCTTGCTCTCCTTGCATTTAGTTAGGTAGATTTACTCAGTGGCTTTTCTGACCTAATAGCTGTTAAGCAAATGATTTGTATCCCTTCCAGGTTGACTCAGCAATCTTGACCATGGTAGAGGCACTGTAGTGTTGCTGATTGGTTTTTTTAAATCCTGATTGGTTTTAATAAAAACCCAGAGCCAGATATCAGGGTGAAAGCTGAAAGATCAGAGAAGCAGAGCAAGCCACAGCTACCACCTCTTACCTCACCAACTCCTCAGCCTGAAAGATACATAGCTCCTGTCTCGTCCCTCCTTATATTCCTTTCTCTACCCAGCCATATCACTTCCTATCTCAACCTTCTTAGTGCTGGGATTAAAAGTGTGTGATCCCAAGTGCTGGAACTAAAGGTGTGGGCCACCACTGCCTGGCTTTGTTTTTCTTTTAGACTGGATTAATCTCTTGTAGCCCAGTGTGCCCTTGAACTCACAGAAATCCAGATGGATCTCTACCTCTGTCTCCCGAGTGCTAGGATTAAAGGTGTGTGCCACCACTGCTTGACCTCTATGGCTAACTCTGTGGCTAGCTCTGTCCTCTGATCTTTAGGCAAGCTTTATTTCCGAGATTACAAACAATGTATCACCACACTGTAGGAAGGACCGGGTCTCTCAAATCAATCCTTGAATGACAGCTGCACCTTGATGCCACCCAGTAGTAATATGGGCAGTGAACTTCACACAAATGACAAATTTGATAACTCATTGAGACTGCAGGATTATTTTTATAACAGTTTATCAAGTACTATCCTAGTTTTGTAATTGTTCTATTCCCATTGTTCAATACAGAATGTAAAACATAGTAGCAATAAATAAATATTTCCTTTTAAGCTATATACCTAAGGTAGTAGAGATGGTAATGAACTATCTAAGCCATACATGGAAAATCAATACAAACCCCTGTACTAACATCAGCTAATTGAGTGCATCTTCTAAAAGCCTTGTCTTGAATGTATTCTGAGACATCATGTAGTTTTCAGGGAGCAATACTCTATGGCTGGCTAGTAATGCCCCACTGTATTGCAAAATCAGGGTGACAGGGACATGTGTGACTCATTTGCCACTTGTGACTTTCTAGNCCTCCCAAATACAATAATTATAATCAAATTAAAGACTACATTAAGTATCAACCAACTGGAAAGTGGGTATTTGGCTCTCAGACTCTCCATGAAGTCACTAGTAATTTCATTTTATCATTTTTATATTGCAGAATATTTTATATTACAATTTTGTTAGTGTTTTGTGGTTATAACAAGGCAAAGGTTCATAATGTTAAAGGTTAATTAAAATGTTCATTCAAACCAAATTATTTTTCTAGGATAGATAAAATAGTGTTAGTAAATATTTCTATTAATAGAATATTTGAAATTTTTATTAGTTGTTTTAATATTTCATAATGTATTTCNTCTAACATCAAAATAAAAAGATATGAAACTTTATTATGTTTCATCTCCCCGAAATAATCTGGCACATATTTCCTATATAAGACAAAATATTGAATACTTCCTATGTATTTATTGTCTGCACAAGATAGATAAAATGACCATCACACTTTTAGTAGTCAAACAGTCCTCTAAAATCATGTGATGCAGATTCCTACGCAGTCTGGCGTTTCTATCAATGACTGTAAAGTGATAAAGTTGGAGCTCTGACACTTGAATTAGAATTACAGCTTCCCAATATATGGGAGACCGTATGTCTTTGTGGCATTCAGACATTTAATTAATGTATACCTAACCCTCCCTGATTTATCAAAATGGTCCAACTGTACCATATCCTGAGGCTCCAATGAAGATTACATTGTAAAAGTATAAAATATAATCAAAGCATCGATTACACATTCACTTCTAAACAGTGAGGCACTNTATCCTGGGTTCCTATCGAGCATTGATCCGTAGACAAGTGAAAAGAGAGGTTCCTACAGATACCTAAATCCCTTCCAGATGATACAGAAAAATGAGCTCCACCCTCGGTAGATAGTATGTGCAAGTCTCCAAATAGGCTGCTTNCCCAGCAAGCAAAGCCATGGAGCCAAATTGTCCCCTTGCACTGCTAAAACATAAACCCATCCATACTTTGATTGAGATATGCCATGTCAGGGAAGGTACATGGGAACAGGGGTTCTCAGAAGCTGTCAACAGTAGTAAATTTTGGTGTAAACTCTCTGAAAGACATTTAGGGCCTGACTACATAATGGCAGTGAGACAAGAATCTTTGAAGAACTTATCTCATATTAACAAAACAATATTCTCCTACCAGCTCCACCTGGTTTTCTGGACAGAAGCCTGAGGTTAAGAATTGAAAAAATAATAGATGTGTAGAACCAGGTAGCTGAGGAGATGGGTTTGATAGAATCATTTTAAACACACTAAATAAAGTTCATTTTTCATGTGATTTCTAATCATATGCTTAAGGCCAGTGATATCAGAAAGAAATATAAAATGTTTACCAAAAAATAATTTTTCAAGCATAGGCTCATTACTCTGATCCTTATACATGACATGAACAATATTGAAAAATCAATATTTTTTTACAAATGAATTCCTGACTATGGAATATAAATTGATTATACAATTTCATCTACCTTATCAAGTCAGCTGTAAATAGATATGGTGACTCATGAATTTACAATGGCAAAAATGTGACCCCTTGCTTAATAGAATTCATATATCTGGTACTAGGCTTCAGTGGATCCAAAATGCATGAATTACCAAATCCCATAAAACCTACTTCATTAGCCAAGTTACATCTTTCTTCTTACAATGACTGATCAGACACCCTATGACAAAAAGACAGTAAAGAAAGAACTCTGACTTGACTTAATGAGGATATATTCATGTGCAATCTGAAAGCTAACCGGTGTCACATGATAGCTGTACTAGCATGCACCCCTAAATATAATATGAGAGTCAAATGATCCCAAATGACATGAATGTGAACTTTAAGCCTGTCCATTGATTTTCTACATAGGTAGAAGAGTCATTGATTATAGAAATGCATATTCTCTTGGCTAGTTGACATGGAGTTGTAAACAACTGAAAATAGACTCTATCTGGATCTATGGCATTGTACTAAAAGCATTTCATATTTCTGCCATATACTAATGTCCATTAGAAAATATCTTCCNTTGTGAGATCTGAACAGCTAAGTGAGAAGAAAAATTGCTGGATAGTCATCCAGAAAATGCTGGCAGAAATTCATGCCATAATTTCTTCTTTATTATCCCAGGGCTACTGTAATGAGACCACGAGCAGAATAGTCATGGCAGATATGATGTTTGTGAATACACTTACCACTGACTCTCTGTATGACT
>LZPO01057115.1:0-11739 GCA_001675575.1 Neotoma lepida
CAGACAAGACAGGAAGTGATGTAGCTTGGTGAGGATAGCAGATGGACAGGCATAAAAAAGCCAGGTTAGACCGGAAGTCCCTCTCTTTGCTCCGCTTCGCTCCTGGGAAGTAGAGGCAGCATTGGTGAGTGGTGGCTTGCTCCTAATTCCTCTGATCTCTGTCAGATTTTCACCCTTATTTCTTGTTCCGCGTGTTTATTAATAAGACTGGTTAGAAGTTCTTCTTACAGATAATGATTGGGATTTTCTATTTGAATGACTTTTACTTTCACAATGATTCCAAATTTACCTAGAAATACAGACAAAACCAAGAGCATTCTTTCTAACTTCAAGCCCCGAAACGCCATCTGCCACTGATGGATCACCCTGAGGTGCAGAGGGGAATCTCAAATTACTGATTCCTGTGACATACGCACTGTTCAAATGATNTTATAATTGCTTCAGTGAATATGTTCCCTGAGATCTCTAGCTGGCAGCTGTGAGAAGACAAAACAGAGTACCTGGGAGAAGTTTGAGCTTATGTCTTCACCATTCTGAGAGTAGAGCGCCTCCATTTCCGTGATATGTACTCTTATGTACCAGAAAATATTGTCGACATCAAAATGTCTTTGAATGCAGTGATTTATTCCTTCACCAAATGTTCTTGTCTTGTTAGATCTCTGTCTCAGTGTCAGAGCTAAATGAGCTATCTAAATTTCCCTTGAAGGCTGAACTGTCAACATCTATGTTCATCTAAGAAACATTGGACTTGAGAAAAATAATCTACTGTTTTTATGTGAAATTCAGACTTTGTTCTGTTTTTAAATTTGTCTCTTTATGAATTTAGTGAGTGAATGACTGAAAACCCCTTTGATGAATTTTCCTTTTGTTTAACTTCTTTCCCCTTATTTGATTTTTCCTTTCTCTCTCTCTCCCTCATTCATTTCTTCACTTCTTTTCAATCTTTCCTTCCTCTTATATGCCAGACACTGTGAATGATATTGGGAATACAAACATACTTACATGTTATTGATTTAAATTGACCTCTCATTCCCACCTGACAGCTTTTTAGTTTTTGAGAAAGGATCTCATTTTTTAGTTCAAGCTACCTTAAGACCCATTATGCAGGCCAGGCTAACCTTGAACTAATGATCCTCCTGCCTTAACCTCTCAAATGTTTGAACTACAGCCATTTGCCGCCCTCCCTGCCCAGCTTTTGCTGTTTATTATTGATGATGGACTAAAAGAACATTCTTCATCTATTGCCATTTCCTGTATCAGTTGACTATACCTTGTCTCCTGTGGTCTCTCTGTCTGGCTGATTTACACCNACCTACATGTTAGATTTCTCCTGTCTCCTGTCTCATGGTTATCAAAGGTATTTTTCCCTCAGAGAAGTGGAAAAGGAAGAAGGTTTAATGGAAGACATAATAGAGAAGGATCTTGTTACTCAGGTCTGTAGTGTGGTGCTGGGGAGGTAAAATTTCCAGTCTTTACCCTACTTAAATATCTGAATGGCTACCTAATTTCTTTGAAGTCATATCTTGTGGCAGTCCTAAAAGGTTTTATCTGGTGTATTTTAAAACTTATTAAATACATGTAACATGTTACATTNCCTTGTAGCACTTTTCATGCCAATCCCTTCTGTANGCAGTCACTAAAATTACATTTTTAATATCAGTTTGACTTGTTGCATGTGAATTTTCTAAATCTAAGGCCAAATGCTACACACTGGCATGCTGGGCTACACATTTATTGGTAATTTCATTTTCCAGCTTACTCTGCTCAGTTCACCCTTGTTCTCAATTCAGTCCAACTTGATTTATACATCTGTGAAGGCTCCATGTGCTTTCATACTTTAAGCCTTTGTGTACCTATTTCTCACCTGAAATTCCTCTTCCTTAGTTATTCAACAGTAAAAACCAATCAACTCATCAAAATAATAGCCTTGTAACATCTCCTCTAAAGATCTTGAATCCTCAAATTAGAATTAATCAGTCCCTCTTCATTCTATCACTCATTTTTATTATTTTCCTTTTATATTTCCTATTACCATTGGTATGAAAACATATTTGTTATCTCTGTTTTATATGCTTCTTCTCTATTATATATGCTCCTTCTTAGCAGTTGGCTCACAGAGTACTTGAAATATAGTAGTTTTTAAATATATATGATTTTGTAATTAATTCTAATGGATTTATGTATTACTTTGTATATCTTGTTTCTTATTTCTTATGAAAATTCTTAGTCTCTAAGGAACCATAATAACATATTTTATATGCTTCATATAGGCTAAGATATTTGGCTTTCCTATTATCCAAAATTAGGCTTAATATACCCAATCTTATTGGTAGGTTAGTGTAAAAATTAGCGTCTTCATTTACAAAGGAAATTAATGTTGGAGTTAAATCTAGTTAGTTTGGTGAGCTGACCAGAAACACTTCCCAAAATTTACACACCTTTCAGACATTCCTGAATTATTAANTTAGGGGCTTTAAATTATTTTAAAAAAATTCAATGATCTATATGTAGCATGAATTCTAATTGGTCTTAATAATAAAAACTTGGAGTCAGATATCAGGGTAAATGCTGAAAGATCAGAGAAGCAAAGCAGCCAGTCACTAGAAAGACTTGTTATCTCTACAAAATCTCAGACCAAAAGGGCCAAGCTCCTGTCTCCACCCCACCTTATCACTTTCTTTTTCTGCCCAGCCATATCACTTCCTGTTTCCTCCTCCCAAGTGCTGGAATTAAAGGGGTGTGCCACCACTGCCTGCCCTCTAGTGGCTAGCTCCCTACTCTGATCTGCAGGCAAGATTTATTTTTTAAAGCACAAACAAAATATTACCACATTTTCCCTGTTTTTGTTTATAATAAGAAAAGAAGGTCAGAAGGACAAACATGCTATGTACTCACTCATAAGTGNATACTAGATGTAAAGCAAAGGATAACCAGACTGCAACCCACAGCTTCAGGGAGGACCCTAGGAAGGACGCATGGATCGCCCAGCAAAGGTAAAATGGAGGAGATCTACATGGGCAGACTGGGGAGCCCTCATCCAGAGACTAATGGAGGCAGATGCAGAGATTGATATCCGGGCACCAGGCTGGGCTCTAGAAGTCCAATCAATGGGAGAGAAGGGGCCTTCTATGAGCAAGGGANGAGGTCATGATGGGAAGGTATACAAAGATGGCCAGCAAAACTAGTGGAGATGTATGAACTGTGGACCAATAGCTGAGGAGCTCCCATGGTACTGGACTGGGCCCTCTGGATAAGCAAGACAGATGTCTAGCTTGGACTCTTTGGGGGACCCCCAGACAGGCAGTGGGATCAGGACCCGTCCTTGGTGCTGAACCAGCTTCTTGGAGCCCAGTGCCCATGGTGAGACACTTTGCACAGCCTTGGTGCAGGGAGGAGGTGCTTAAACTTGCCTCAACTGAACGTGCCAGGCTCTGCTGACTCCCCATGGGAGACCTTGCCTTGGAGGAGTGGGGAGTGGGGAGTGGGGTGTGGGTTGGGGAGGAAGGCTGGGAGGTGGGAGGAGAGAGGGGAGGGGAATCTGTAAAAAATTTAAAAAGAAAAAAGTATCAGATATGAAATAAAATATTTGTGAAAAAAAGTTATAACTAACATAAGAGAACCTATATACAATAAGTAAAATAACTATATATAATATATACATGCAATAAATGTCAACAATATCTAGTTCATTAACATTTGACAAATGCAGAGAAAATACTCCATTATTTATCCCATCTTGGTTAATCGAAAAGATTGTACCTAATTCACTTTCTTTCCTCACTTGCATTACCAAAGCAATCTTTTAATGTCTCTCAACCTTATATACTTTACACCTCTTTAATGAATTTCTTTTCTGAATCTGGTAACAAGGAAAATTATAGCTATAAAGTCTGCAATTCCATCAGAGATCTAAGAAGGAAACANTATTACCTATCTAAGCAGGAAGTGCAAGTAAGCAATTAAAAAAAATGTGAAAAAATGACAGAAAAGCGGGCTACCTGGACAGTCACCCAAGGTTAATTTGAAATGTTGGGGCATCAACTTTGTCCTACATACNTAGCATATCTGACACACTATATTTGAATGGTTTTCCTACCTTGTGTTGGCAAAATTCATCAGTCCTTCCTTTTGTATCCTGCTTGTCCTATTTGGACAGCATACTGTCAGTAGGCGAGGCAAGGGCACTCTCTTGCCCAGTGACTGATTTTTGCCACAGAGGAAGTAAACTCCATGTGGTGTTTCTTTGATGCCCATCATCTTCTCTGAAGTAGATTGGTGCTTCTAGGAGTAGACATGCCTCATAGTCATTTAAAAAAGAACCTATGTTACTAAAACATCTTACATGCCATATTCTGTAGATCTCTGAAGTGTTTGAAGATGACCTGTCTATCTAAAATATATCTGTTTGACCTTGAAAACATACCTAATATGACTACAAGTTTGATTGTAATGACTAACTACTAACTTGCATTTCTTTATATCCTTATTAGTTGGTAATAATAAGTTTCAAGGACTAGAAATTTGCATTACATTGTTAAATGACTTNTATATGTACAATACCTTGAATAAGAGTAAAAATGATTGTATAGTATCTTCTAACAAAAATATTCTCAGCTTTGAATCAATGTACAAAGATTCATATCAATGTAAAGTATTTTAAACAAGTAGTTGCTTTTTAAAAGTAGATTCAATAATTCAATAACCCTTTTATCCTATCATTTCTATATCCCCTTTTACCTTTTCAAAACAAGAATCCTGAATCTAATCACCTTTGTTCATCTTTTTTCTTGGCCATTACCAATAACAACTTGTGACCAACAACCCTAAACAATGGCAAGTATCCATAACCCACTGAATGACCAAACCAAACCACCCAACCTACCTCNTGGGAATGTGAACATTGTGTTCTGAAATTTATTTCTTGCTTTTGGGGCCAATGGCATCTATAGGGGATCCTGAAAAGGAAAATTTGGGTTATTTGTCAAGTCCTAGGAGAGGGAACTTTTCATTTGTTGTCCAGTCTCTGCATAATTAGAAGGTCCAGGACTTGTCTCAAGTCCTAGCTAGAGTAGTCTGTGAGGCGGCATCATCTCAACTAGCCACCTTGAAATTGTCCTGAGCAGTTTGTAGTCTAAAGCTGATCTTTTGGTGATGTTTGTTAGCTTAGTGGCATTATCATAGTGCAGATAGAACCATTGTTGTCGGACCCCATCCTCCTTTTGGTGACTTCAAAGGTCATTGTTAGATGTCGTCATGGTACACTGCAGAAAACTTAAACATTATAAATGTGATATGCAGCAGATCTCAAAGAGGTTAAAGGTTCAAAATTTGTTATGTACATCCAGAGTACAAAACTTAATTGCAGTTGCTTAAAAGAGACACAAACNTGAAATCATATACAAGAACCTAGATGAAGCTTTTTTTAGAATTAGTACTCCATATAACCATTAATATCATGAATATCAAAACATATATATTAATTTTATAAATTTTGAGATATTTATACATTAAGAAAAGCTATTAAAGANTCAAAATAAATCAAAGANTTATGAGATTAGTAGCAATAGGATTTTCCCTAAATTTGGATTTTCTTCTGTCCCATATCATGTGGTTTTTCTGACATAAAACATAGATTTTGGATTTTACTTTAACAAGCATGCTTGGGTTTAGAGAAGGGGAGAGCCACACTCTAACGCCAAAGCCAGCTTTAATTTTCAACTGAACTGGGACTACATAAGGAGCATTTGCATTATGTGTCCATAGAGAACAGCAATAAACAAACATTTAGGAAGATTTATGAAATTGTATCCTATTTGAGATGTGATATACCAATAGGCCAATTTACCCTTTTTCTTGGGACTTTTTTCTGGATGATTTGTCCATTTCCTTCATGTCTCATTTGTCTAGTGGTCTTCAGATTCCTTAGCTGGATGCCTTCATTCTCTGAAAAAAAATCTTGCCCCAACCCTAACTTTGGGGAGGTTCCCTTTTGGTAAGTTANATCTGATCAAATGAAAAGCATTTGTTAGTTGTATAAGTTAATTTAGATTGAATGGTCATGTTGATTAATGAAGTCATCTCTTCTAATCAAGAGGTCTCTCTTGTTCAAATCAAACCTTTATCATATTGATGTTATCCATAGCTTTTCTTCTCCTGAGAAAACAAAGCAAAACCTCTTCCCCAACATAACACATATCCTGGTCTCCATTCTTAGGTCAGTACAACATTAATGTGTACAGGTTGATTTAATTCTGTAGTTTTGTTTTTCTATTATCCTCTCTGCAGCTGTCTTTCTTTCTCATTAGCATTTAGAAAATTCAGAGTTAATAGGTCATTGATTGTGCAATCTATTTCTGGGGGCCTTTATTACCCCTTTCTGTTTCTTTAGCATATCATTTAACGTTAGATTTGATCTTTCTATAACTACCTGCCCGGTAGGATTTTATGATATACCTGTAATATGCTTTATATTGTAATAAGCAAAAAACTGTTTCACTTTACTAGAGACATATACTGGAGCATTGTCAGTCTAAATTTGAACAGATATACCCATGATGGCCATAAATTCTAGCAAATGTGTGATTACAGAATTAGCCTTTTCAGAACTCAGAGCAGTTTCCTATTGAAATCCTGAATAGGTGTGAATGGTGTGGTGTATATATTTTAATTTTCCAAATTCTACTAAATGAAAAAATCTATCTGCCATATTTCATTCCTTTGAGTACCCTTTGGCTTACTTCCTGCAGATAGTGGAGTTTGGTTATACAAAGAACAAGAAGNACATTTACTTATATTTTCCTTGGCTTGTTGCCAAGTGATGGAAAAATTATTTTTCAAACCCTTGCTATTGACATGGTGTTTTTAATGAAATTCTGAGGCCTCCAGCACATTTTCTATCAATAGTTAATAAATTTCATTATTTCCTTGTGCTAGAGGGCCTGGCAGGCCCATATGGGTCTGATATGTGTTATATATATACGGGATGATTACTGTTCCTGATTATTGCTTTTAACTGAATAAATAATGAACATAATTCTGACTCATCAGGAATAAATTCAGCATTTTCAATGTATAAAACAGCTCTATCTGCATACTGAGAGTCAGTAACTATGTTAACAGTTTCTGAGAAACCTAATAATAGCATGAGAAAAGCACATAATTCTGACTTTTAGACAGAATCATTAGGGTTTGAGCCAATTTTCTTAAATTTTCTGATTTGTAACCTGCCTTTCCTGATTTATTTTTATCAGTGTAGAATCTAGGGCTCCAGATATTGATACTCCCCATACAATGTGAGAAATGATACAGTTAGTTATCTTTATAAATTGAATTCTCTTGTTTTGGGGATATTTGTTGTTAACCTCTCCTGAAAAATAACTGCAAGCTCTTTGCCAAGGTTCACTTTCTTCCTATAATTTGGCAATTTCATCATTAGTAAATGGTACTATAATTTCTCCTGAGTCTATTCCTGCTAATTGATGAAGTCTTAATTTTTCCTTTAGAATCAACTCAGAGACATTTTCCACAGAAGTTTTTTTTTCCTCTGCATATGTGGTTAAAAAGATCCATTTTAAGATAATATTACCCTCTGTACTAATATGCCTGGAGGAGNATGTGTAGAGGGTAAAATAATCAGAATGCAATCAAGCTCTGGATCTAAACAGTACACATGTTCATCCTGTAATTTCTTTTCCACCAAAGCCAATTCTCTCTCACCTTCAGTTGATAATTAATTCTCTTGNACTACTTAAGTCCTTATATTGCATGAATCCTAACTGTTCTTATTAAAAACCTGGATCCAGATATCAGGGTAAAAGCTGAAAGATCAGAGAAGGAGAGCAAGCTACAGCCACCACCTCTTACATCACCAACTTCTCTGCTTGAAAGAGCTTGAATTCCTGTGTTCTCTTGCCTTATATTCCTTTTTCTACCCAGTCATATCATTTCCTGTCTCAACCTTCCTAGGGCATTAAAGGTGTGTGATCCCAAGTGCTGGAATTAAAGTTGTGTGCCACTCTGCCTGGCTCTGTTTCTCTTTCAGACTGAATTAATTTCCTGTAGCCCAGCGTGGCCTTCAACTTACAGAAATCGAGACAGTTCTCTGTGTCTGCCTCCTGAGTGGTAAGATTAAAGGTGTATGCCACCATTGCCTTGCTTCTAAGTTTAAGCTAATGGCTGGTTCTTTCCTCTGATNTTCAGGCAACCATTATTTTAAATAACAAACAATATATCACCACATTTTCTTGTCTTTTCTTGTCATCATTTAAGGTTTTGAACAAATTACTCAGTTCTTGATTTTCTACTCCAATATTGGGCTGTAGATGGGAAATGTCTTCTAGGAAACTTTGAAAGTCATTAAGAGTCCATAATCNNNCTCTCCTAATTTCCAACTTTTGGGGTCTAAATTTTTGTAGACCTATTTTATATCTTAAATAATTAATAGAATTTCCCCTTTGTATTTTTTCAGGAGCAATTTGTGTTCCCCACCAAGGCAAAATTTTCTTTACTTCTTTGAATATTTTCTCTAAGTATCCACATTTGAATCAGCTAATAAGATGTCATCCATTTAATGATAAACTATAGAAGGTGGAAACTGCTTATGTATCATTTCCAATGCCTGACTTAAAAATATTGGCATAGGGTTGGGCTATTTAACATTCCCTGTGGGAGAACCTTCCATTGATATTTCTTAACAGCCTGAGAACTATTATAAGTAGGCAACATGAAGGCAGATTTTTCTGTCTTTTACTTGTAAAGGTATAGTGAAGAAACAATCTTTAAATCAATAACTATAAGAGGCCATCCTTTAGGTAACAGAGAAGGGAAAGGAATTCCAGACTGTAGAGAGTTCACTGGCTGAATCACCTTATTAACAGCTCTTAGATCTGTTACCATTCTCCATTTCCAGATTTCTTTTTAGTAACAAATACAGGAGAATTCCAAGGGCTAGTTGATTTTTCAATATGCTGAGCATGTAGCTGCTCCTGTACCAGCTGTTCTAAAGCCTGAAGTTTCTCTGAGGTTAAAGGCCATTGCTCAATCCATAGAGGTTTATCTGTTAACCCTTTTAATGGTAGGATTGTTGGTGCTTTTGAAAGATTAGTAGCTGTTGTGCCCTATTCTTGTCCAACCTGAATGATCAGTGATTGTTTTGTATAATACCTTATAATATTTTTTCCCAGAAACATATCTTAATTTATGATTTGTATCTGAGATTAGAGAAATGTTAATCTGGGCATTCCATTGCTGTAACAAATCACATCCCCATAAATTCATTGCCATNTTAGCCACATATGGCTTTAATTTTCCTCTCTGTCCTCCTGGCCCTATACATTTGACCCATCTCATGTACTGTTTCACCTGAGATAACATTCTAATCCCTAAAAGCTGAACATTTACCTCCTGAAGAGGCCAATTTGGATGCCAAGATTCTGGTACATTTATTGTTACATCTGCACCTATTTCTAAAAGCCTTCAATGACAATGTCATTTACTCATGTTTTTAATTTTAGTCTTTGGTGATTTATACAAGTTTGCCAAAATATTCACTTCATGATTTCTCCTGGATTTTTTTTGTTCTCCCTTCTACAGCTATTCTATTATCCAGAGTAGTATGGTTTCTTTCTTTTTCTTTTTTTTGCCAAAATCATAATTTACTAAGGTGATTATTTGAAATTGTGAGTTGACACAATTTTTTAAGTGACACTGTACAAGAAAAATAGTAATATACCCTTATGCTTTGGGCTGGAGAGATGGATCAGCCATTAAAGGCTAGGTTCACAACCAAAAATANAAGCAGTATGGTTTCTTTCAATAGGCATTAGGTTCTGGGAAGGAGTTTCCTCCACGATGACAGGAAATGACTGAACTGAATTTGACATGGGGTCCTGCAAGAGACCCCTCAAGGCATTTCCCAATGGAAAATGGTTACCTTGTGTTTCCCTTGTTGATCTACATTCATAAGTCTAATGTCTGCCTTTGCCACAACTTCTGCATAATACAGAAGGGAGGGATGTTCTGTTGGGATTATTATTAGAAAAATGTTGTTTCTAGGAATGCCCTGTTTACAATTTGTTTTTAGGTGACCTTATTTACCACAACTGAAACAACTGAGATTTCAATTTTTTTCAAACCTTTGGAAATCACTTCCTCTATCCAGGCATCATCATGGTTACAAGATTCAATATAGATTGTATCTCNGATCCATTTCTCTAAGGGTGCTGANCTTGCCTTTAATGGCCTAATTACCATTTTGCACTGTGCATTAGCATTTTCAAAAGCCAGAGATTCAATTATTATTTGTCCAGATTCTGAATTTTGTATCATTCCATTTACTGCTGAAGTAAATCTTCGTAAGAAACCAGTGAAGGTTTCTTTGGGGCCCTGTATAACCTTAGTAAATGACTCAGTTTTCTTTCCTACTTCTTCAATTCTGTCTCAAGTATTCTAGGCTGATGCATAGCATAAAGCCAGTNTGTGGTTATCATATAGAGATTGCCTTTTTGCATTAGCATAGTCTCCCTCTCCAAGAAGTTGGTCTTATGATATTTCCTTACCCCTAGCCCTGATTTGTTGTTCAATGGTCTTAGCCTCATCTTTCTGCCAGGTCCTCCACTGTAATTGAGGACCAGCCTCTAAGACTGCTGTAACCAAATCTCTCCTGTCTTGAGGGATAATTCAATTACAACTTGATCACTAGTTTAACATTTGCTACACAAAAGGTAAATGCATACCATATGAGACTATCACTTCCTTGAATCTCCTCAAATCTAGCATTTGCATAGGAGTCCATTTAGCCTTGAGGACATCAATCATTTGGCATTTCCTGTAAAGTTACTGGATAAATTAAGGTTTCCTGTTAGAAAAACTTAGGCTGTTCCTCTATAACCTTATAATACAATGTTGAGGTTGGTTCTCCTTTAAATTCCACTATCTGGGTCTGAATATCTTTATGATCTGTTTTAATAAGTTTTTCTAGAACTTGTATCTTAGCTCTCATATTAACCAACTTTTTAGTGATAAAAATGATCAAACAAATAATATTTATAGTTGACATTATATAAATCCCATCTAAATTAATTATCCTCTCATTTAACTATTCCATTTTCAAACTGTCTTGTGTATTATCATACAGAGACCTAACTCCCTCCATTGTAGTAGTGTTTCCCATTTTAATGTGGGAAAAATGTCTCTCCTTTAACTAATTCCTCCTTTTAAGAATTCCCAATTTTCTCACCAAAGCTGCCAACAATGACAATTCAGATGTGAGGCTGACTCCTTATGTGGTGAACAGTAGAAGACTGAGTGGGTTTCAAGGTAGCTTCCTAGTATAGTAGCAGCCTGAGGAGGTTGTCCAGGGAGAGCCCATAACCCACTGGGAAAGAAGAAGCCAAAGAGCCAGCCATCTGCATGAGAGAATGTGGTAAAATAGCTAACTCCTATGGTTTGGGGAGCCCCAAAGCCTATGGAATTTGCTGCAGATAGATTGCAACAGAAACTTAGCTGGTGGGGTAGTGACTCTGGCCGCATGCAGCTCTGGCCTGTGCCTGTGGCTGTAAAGCCACAGACAAAAAGCTTTTTCATGAATTTGTGCCCCACAAGTNAGATGCCAGATGTGAATTCTAATTGGTCTTAATAAAAACCTGGAGGCTGATACTGGATAAATGCTGAAAGATCAGTGAAGAAGCCAGTCACTAGACATACTCCGTACCTCTATCAAATCTTCAGCCTGAAAGGGCT